>VWYH01008689.1:628163-702138 GCA_013399365.1 Pampusana beccarii
CTGGGTCTCCACAAAGAGCCATTAACTGCCCATTGAAGGCCCGGTTCTGAGAGGGGGATGTGCAACTGCCACACCAGTCTCAGGGTGTGTGTGGGGGAAAGTGCAACTGCCACAATTGTCTTATACAGCAGTAGCCAGATTAAGTTCTAGTTGGGCTTTGACCCTTCTAATTTTCTCCCTGCATAACCTCATGACATCTTTGTAGTCCTCCTGAGCAGCCTGGCCATTGTTCCAAAGGTCATCAACTCTCCTTTTTTCCTGAGTTCCAGTCAAAGGTCTCTGTACAGCCAGGCCAGTCTTCTTCCCTGCTGGCCCATCTTTCAGCACATGGGGACTGCCTGTTCCTGTGCCTTTAAGATTTCCTTCTTGAGAAACGTCCAGCCTTCCTGGACACTTTTGCCCTTCAGTACTGTCTCCCAGGGGACTCTGTCAACCAGGCTCCTTAAACAGGACATAGTCTGCCCTTCAGAACTCCAAGGTTCTACCAGCCCACCCTCCTTACTTCCACAAGAATCAAAAATTCTATTTCATGATCGCTGTTCCCAAGGTGGCCTCCAATCATCACATCACCCACATTGTGCTGACCATGCCAGTGCATCATGTCTGTATCTTCTTTAGTTTAATCTCTATCAAATGAGTCCATTCAAAAAGTTGAAACTATAGAAGATATATGCATGCAACTTTGTGTTCTCCAGCTAAGCCCGTGAAAAATTTCACTTGCCTTTTTGTGGGTAAAACTGGACACAACAGCAAAATACACATCTATAAGCCTTATAATGTTTTTATTTCTTAAAGATTATCCTCAGCAGTTTCCCTCATTTCTCGTATTTCATTACAGAGCTGGGGTGGAAATGAATCCCATTAGCCTGAGTAACTTTTGAAAAATAGTTCTTGCTCTTCGTACGTGTTCAATCCGTAAGATGTATGCATAAAGTAGCATTTATCAAGATGTGAATACGTAACCACAGTCACATTAGTATCTTGTCCGTGAGCCCCTGAAACATTGCTGGACCTTCATGCTTGCCAAGCAGAGCCAAGGCAGTCTTCTGTATCTTCCTGTAGCTTTCTGCCACTCAGGCTCTCTGCCATTATGTTCTCCAGTTGAGCATGATTACATACATGACTTCACCTGGCATTCTGACAATTCAAGACATCAGATAGTGATAAATTTAAACAGTGGTCTTAGATTCAGATGTAAAAGATAATACGGTTGAACTTTGCAGCTAATATAAATCGTATCACTATAAGATAGTACAAGGAATACCCCAACTGGTGTTAGACATTTCAACAACATCTAGCTTAAGTATCTTTAAACCTTCCAAAAATATTTACAGTATCTAGAAGTGATTCTACGAGATCTGAGGCACACGCAGTGTTCAGTCAAGTGGATTGCCCGCATGGTGGTTATGAGCAGATCTAATCCATAAAACTCAGATTCCTAACTGACTTTGTATGTGACCTGTGTTTTGCCTAGTGACAGCTAATTATTTCAGCTATTAGAACTATAAAGCGGCATAATGGATTTTTAATTTTATCTTGAGTGAAGAATCAGCTCCGTCAAACTTCTGTCCAGCTTTGGAATAGCATTAAACAAATTTGGCAGCTGAAAATCTGCCAAGATGTTTCTATTAAAACAGTTGCATTTTATACTTTTGAAGTTGCCTGTGGCTCTTTATCAGATTTTTTTAAAAAAAACCCAATTCTTCTGTATTTATAATAGTGGCTCATCTATTGATGTCAACCAAAGACAGAAAGTTCAACAGGATGATAAAAATGAAGTTACAGTTTGTAGCTGAGCTTCTTCAAAAAGCTTCTGATTTTTGGATTAGAGTACTTCATATGTCTTTATGTTTCAGGTTTAAGTATTAATTTTTGCCTGTGAGAATCTATTCTTTCTGAAACTTGGCATGACATAGCTGTGATATTATTATTAATCTGCATCGTACACACTCAAGTCTCTAAATTTTCCATTGCCCCAACTACCACAAAAACATAGGGGAGGTAAATATGCCTGCTGAAAACCTTACATTAAATGTTTTGTTCATAGTTCAGCTATTATGCAGGAAGCTCAATGGCTTATAACCCTGGCCTTTAACTGATATAGGATCACAGATTTTCAAAAGCTGTTGTGGTTAGCAAGACCAGCTATTTCATTCAAGTCAAATAAGGAAACAGTTAAATTTATGATTGTTTTAGTGATGGCAGAGAGTGATGGAAACTTAGAATAGGTTATTTCAGTTGGAAGGGACCTACAACGATCATCTAGTCCAACTGCCTGACCACTTCAGGGCTGACCAAGTTAAGCACTTTACTGAGGACATTGTCCAAATGCCTCTTAAACACTGACAGACTTGGGGCATCAACCACCTCTCTAGGAAGCCTGTTCAGGTGTTTGACCACCCTCTTGGTAAACAAATGCTTCCTAATGTCCAGTCCAAACTTTTGCCACAGCTTTGAACCATTCCCACACATCCTATCACTGGATACCAGGGAGAAGAGATCAGCATCTCTCCCTCCACATCCCCTCCTCAGGAAACTGTAGAGAGCAATGAGGCCACCTCTCCGCCACCTTTTCTCCAAACTAGCCAAACCCAAAGTCCTTGGTTGCTCCTCATAGGGCTCTTGTTTAAAGTTTAGATTAAGTGGTAATAATACATGACCTGAGTTGAAATTGCTATGCATCCATGTGTTTATACCGGAAGAAAAACCCAGGAAACAGCAAGAGAAATAATTGTATACGTCAGAGAGCAATCCAAACTAGAGAACTTCGAGTAAAATGTTAGCATGTGAAAGATGTGTCTCCTGTTTCTTATTTTCCACTGTATTCAGGAAAACAGAATTTAATGTACATTTTTCTAAAATAAACAGGACTACAGCAAAGACATGCCTGATTGCAAAATCAATTTCAGGGGAAAATAAAGCAATCTGAAAAGTCTCGAACTGCTTAACTTCTCAAGTTATACCTGTAACAAGTTGTGTCTTGCTGTTCTTCTTATTATAGGTGCGTAAGAAAAAAAAAGTCATTTCCAAACATAATAGTTTGTATGTTATAAAGTGAAGGAAAATCAGACATATTTGTGAGGCAGTGAAGGATTATTTCACATTTCATTTAAAGCCAAAATATACAGTTTTAAACTGAAAAATAAATTGTTCTATACTTAAACATTATATTTTTCTTATGGACCGATTTAACCCAGGCACAATAGCAATGCTGATTTGTCATAAGCAAGCCATTTTTCCATGCAGAAATGAAATATTTTTCATTTAGTATTATGGAGATTATTCTATGATATGCTTATTTCTTCTTACATGATTTTTAATTGTTAAAATTACTCCTGTCAGAGGTAAAGGAATAGAATAACTTCTCAAAGTTTACAATTCCCTTCTTATCGAGTGAACATGTTAAAAAAGACAAGACACAGACTGCCTGAGCCCCTAATGACAAAGTATGAAATGCACAGGGCACTTTGCTAGAAGATGAGGGGTGGTGGTGCTTGCTCTCAAGGTTGCTGGTATTTTTAATCAAAGATGGTCTAATGTAACGTGCACATGTTTGAGATGCCTGGTCTGGAAGTCAGAGATCTGTTCTCTCTTGGGTGATTGCCCTAACCTCAAACTTTTATTTAGGCTTTGTTTGTCTGTTCTTCCACATGATCCTCATATGCCTAGCTATACAATGGTCATGACTTGACTGTGTCTGAAAATCGGGGTATATTTGGGGGACTTGGTTTGAGTCAAAGGAATGCCTGGCTATGTGGGGACTGCAATGGAGCATGAAGCGACGGCCAAGAACCCACCACCACCAGCTTTAAGTGCCTGAAGGATTAGACCAAGATGGAATGGATTGTTGTGGGAGATGCAGCTGAGTTTTAGTCTGATTTTAAAAAAGGAGTTAGCTAGTCTGGATTCCTTCTGATCACGTAATCTTCCTTCATATGTACCTGCTGATGTAGGCAGCCACTGCTGTCTTCCCATAGTTACAATCCTTTTTCTGACCTGTTGTACAATAACAGCAGCCAAACAGCAAGAGTGCCCCCAAAACCCCAGGTGATGAGCTATGTGGCTTAGCTGTGTTACTGAGGCAAGATTAACACTCCTGGAGTACAACTGACCCATCGTTTAACAAAGACTGTGGAGACTGGTGATGCAGCAGTCACAGCGAACAGTTGTGATACAGGAAAGTAATACTGAGACTTCATCGCTCAAATGTCACCAGGACAAATGTCACCTGATTTGGCATCCAGAGACCAGAGAGATCTGGTTATGCTGTAGCAATATTTCTGTGCTTCCCCTGGAAGCAGAGGAACAGGTTTTCCCTCAGGAAAAACCGTACCACTGCCACTGCCCAGGCAACAGCTCCCAAGCATGTTGAGACTGAGAAAATCTGCATCTCCGTACTTCTGCTTTATCAGCTTGCCCATCAGAATTTTCCTTTTGCACCAATGGTGAAGGGTAGGAACCACGTCTAGGTCTCCTGAGCTCTATTTGGAGCCACTCACCTCCTCCCTGTATCAGCAGTGCAGATCTCTCATGCCTCACATCACTCTGCTCTAAGTCTCAATCTGGCCCCAAGTTTCTCAGTCAGTGAAACAGAGGCTTCTGCGTCACAGCACTCCTTTGGGATATGGCTCAAATTGCTGCATATTTTTGAAGCTGCTTCAACTCAAAATTAACTGTGTCCAGAAAGTGAAAATTTGGTTTATTTCCTATTGTACAGTACATCATTACAAGCTTTTTTTAAGGGTCCAAAGCTAAAACAGAGTTTGGTTTCAGATGCAAGATTGTGATGAAAATAAAACCCAGGGATATTCTTTCTGAAGACAGACAAATTTCAAAGAATGCAAAGTACAAACATTCCAAACCTGCAATTACATAAACTATTTTCATTTTGCAATAAACCTCAGTAAAATATTAAATTTTTAATGCTGCTTTACCATAGAATATGCAAATTAACATTTACAAGTCTACATTTTCCAACAATAGATGGCACTAGTAATTCCTGCATTCACCACAACATTAAATAATGTTATAGTGTTTTAACATATGCAAAACTAATCACAACTGCCTGAGTAATATATGATGATCAACTCTGCTCTAAAACATTTGTATAGATTTTTTTCCCATAGCAAAACAGACAGTTATGATAGCAGCAGCAGCAACATCTCAAAAATACGTTACTACTTACAGTGATTTATTTGAACTAAGAAGTAGGAGAATATTCCACTCTCAATTACACTGGTGTAAATCACAGTGTTCAATGCCAAAGTATACGAAGATAATTCTGTTTATTAGCATCCATAAAGCCTGTTTTCTACTTACATAGGAGCAGTAGGATTATTTTTACCTATCATCTGAAAATTGACAAAGTAACTTTAGACACAGGTCTCCCTTAGAACAGTGCAAAAGTCACTTTTAGATGCACACAAATTTTGATGATTTTTTTTTGTTTTTTGGGGGTTTTTGTGGAACAGGAAGGTGCCTGCTCCTTCAGGAGAGGAACCACATGGGTTTTCCTGCAGAGAATCCAGCCTCAAGAGCTAGTAAGCCTAAGGAGCACTGCAAAAACACCACACTGTCTAAGAATGCTGCTATAGCAGATGAGGGATCTAGGCTATGACATGCACACTTTAACACAGCTCTAGGTTAGACAGCCAGGCTGTTATTTAGCCACTGTGGAAGGCTATTAATCTTTGTATAAGATGATATGTGCACTATGTTCCTTATGTTCTTCAGCAAGGTGAAGGTAGGATTGAAATCAGCTGACTAGCAGCTGGAGAGAGAAGGCTAGGCATAAGATTTATAGGTCTGAAGTAGTGAACAGAGTACAGAGGACAATTTCCTTGTGGCATATAAGGATTCATGTATTAGCAAATCAGTCTTCTTGTATCTGTGGTTTCCACAAGAGCACAATTCTTTATTAGCATGTGGGTTGTTGAAGTGTCTTCAGCAGACTGAAAGAAAAGCAGGAGGGTGGCAGCCATGTGGACTTCACATTAAAGTTATTATTACATTCATGCTGATGTAACAGAGATGTAAGAAGAACACGGGGATGACTGACCTCTGTCTAAACTAGAGTAGCCCACTCCACAATCTTCTTGCCATCAAATGTCTTCCTTAGTATTGACCAACACCAGCTTAGATCTTCACAGGGCATGAAAAATGGCATGAAGTCTTTAACACAATAAAGAATGCTTTGGCATTTGTGGTAACTACAGTTTCAAGTTACATTTGCCATCATCCCCCCCCACTCACTCATTATCAAAACACACCATTGTGCATCACTACTTAATAACTGTTCAATCTCAATGATGGTCCCTGGATGGGAATCACCGTCAGGTGAGTCACGGAGTCCTGTGTGAACCTCTGAAGTATAGTCCTTCTTCTCCAAGTAATATGGAGAGTTCATTGCATATACTGTGGCAAATATCCAAGCTTCACGCAGGGCTGATCTTTAGATGAAGTCGGCATGTTAGCAACAGCCAGGCTTAATCAGTCCCATTGTTTAGAAAAATCAGCTCTAAAAAGACCTTAGAAATAACCATTCAATTTCTCGTTTAATATCTTCAGTTTTAATTGGCTTGTTGCATTCTTTATATGCATTGAAATCCTAGCGCAGTAGCTCCTGTGGGAAAATAGCGCTCAGCAATTTGAAGTTGTTAGCTGCTCTGAACATAGGGGATCTGATTCTCATTTATGTTAGAGTCGCTTTATATTGCTCAGGCAGTAAATTGCATTTACACCCAGTAAATGAGCAACCGGAGTAGTGTAAAGTAACTTCAGCATGAATGAGAATTAGGCCCAAAGCCTTCCTAAGTTTTTATAGCAACTCTGTTATTCATCTCAATTGGTGAGATAGGGATTGATTGACAAGCAAATAGCAACACAATATTACCTAGTTTGGAAGGAGAATTGAGCCAGGGATTAGAAAACCCCAATTCAGTGAAGGAAATCAGACTGGCTATTAAAAGTCTGAAGTCCAACAAAACACTAAGGCCAGATGGTTTCAGCATACATTTTTACAATCAGCTAACTATAAAAGATAAAATAGCTCCCCTGCTAGTTAAAGTATTTCAAAATTATTTACAGATGGGAATTAATGTTAATGAGTCGTGTAGCTAACTCCCTACATACCATATTGAAAATTTACCGCCCTTGAGTTTAGTCCCAGCCAATGCACCAGAAAGTTTCATCTTTTGGAAATGGAAATAGATTTTCCTTGTTTTACCATGTACAACTAACCATTTCAATTTCACATCTAAGAGGCTTAAACAGAAGTAGGATAATAAGGGACAGAGCTAATACCAGAAATGTCCTCAACGTGAAGGTTATTTTAATTGTAAATTCCCATGGCTGGAAGATTCACTCATAAAACATAACATACAGTAGAAGTGTATTATAGAGAGGAAAGATATTAAAAATATATGCAAGAGTGGTTCAGGGGAATACAGAGCTCTATCTCTAAGTGAGTGGCTCAAAGCCATGTTAGGTCAAAAAACAGATTTCAGCATTTGATGATTGTTCATTTACTTTGATTAAATGAGTTGGGTTAATCCATTTAGTTCCCATGAGGCAGCCACCCACATGAAGAAAGTACTAATGGGCCACTGAGCTGCATGTGTAGGCAAAAGAATGAGAATATTCTGTTATTTTTATCTGAACATATTTATCCATCATTTGCCCAGGTATAACTGAGTAGATTTAAACCAATCAAGAATTCATAATAAACAATAAAGAAAACAGAAAATTCCCCCACGGTGGACTTTTAGTTACCTTAGCTAACTCAGTTGCTAGAACCATGATCTGATAACGATATTTTCCTGCTTATGTCTCTGAAAGGTATATTGTTACAGACTTTTTCCGTTGCATGCTTATTATTTGAAGATTGGATAATATTCCTGACCCTCAAAAAAAAAAATTATTTGGGGTGGGAGGTGGCAGAAGATTAACATTTTTTTCAGACCGTCCATGAAAAACAAGAAATTTGACTAACCAATCAATAATTTGAGTGTTCTAGTACACACAGGAAAGGTGAGGTAATTAACTTAAAAATCATATTTCGAGTGAGCTGGATATCTGATGAGTTAAGTGAACAGCCTTGAGTGATGCTTCTTGACACAGATCCTAAGTCAGATCCAGGATATGAGCAAGTGGTGGTATTTCAAGACTCTCCATATGTCTCCACAGTACAGGAAAAACTTTCACCCCAATCCTGGGCTGCTGTCCAGATGCTCAAATAGTGCAGTGACCTAACGTCAATGCAAGGGAGTTTTGAGGTGCAGTAGTCAACCTAAGAGCCTTAGCTAAACTTTTCCACATGGCCCATAGAAGAGATGGGTTTGGAGAAGAGAGGATCCGGCAGCAGCATTTGGATGTAAGGCGTATTGAGTACATCACATCCTCTCACCCACCACTGTTTGATCTAATGACCGAATCCCTTTATTTCACCCTGGGAAGCCAAGTCAGTAAACTACAGCTTCTAAGTAAAGTAAACACTGTATTTTCTCCCGTTACACTGTTCTAGCTGCTCTTTAGCTACTGCTGCTTATTTGGCTCAATTAACAGTGGCTTAGAAACCTGAATTTTTACTTAAGTTTGAACTATAAATATTCCAATAAATAAGACAGTTTGGCACACACACCTTGCCTCAAAATGCCACATGGACTTGGTAAATTTTCTTCAAATTTAACAACAAACTTACCATCAGTATGAGAGCTTATTCAAGGGCTTGGGGGGTTGTTTTGATAAAACCCCCATTTCAAATCAAGTTTTTGGACTACTAAATGTAGAACTTCTAATGGGGCCTGTTTTGCAAGAGCCACTGTACAGCTGTAGCTTCTACTACAACCTTCTAAATTGATAGAGTACCTTTATTGGAAAAAAAATAAACTTTGGTTATTGGAGTGAATTCTAGCAAGTGTCAAAGGGTAGTTACAAAACCATTTGTGTTGAAATGTCATCAGACACAACAGGAGAATACAGGAATGTGACGTATTTATTCTTGTAATCAGTGTTTGAATGTAAATATGAAGTGTGTGTGTGTATAAACTTATACCTTTATCTAAGTATATGTGTGGAAAAACTTTCTACTAACTTTACCTCTAAGCTGGTTGTGTTCAGAAAAATATTGAACAAGCCTTAAGGACAGGATAGGCAGCGATGCCTTACTATGCATTCATGGCTTTTTCTCCTGTCACTCACAAGGGCGTTATTACTTCTGTGAATATATCAGCCCTGCCATTCCCAAGGCTACATCTAAAGATTGCTGTGAACCTGCTGCGCAAGAGGAGGACTGGGTTTTGCATTTGGAAATGTGGCCCATGCTACATTAATGCTGATTTTCTCCTGTATGTAAATTTAAAATTAGGCCCTTTTTTTTTTTTCTCACTAAGTGGCACAGGTAGACTGGAATCTGAATGAACAGGTTTAGATTTCCCTCCTCTCCACAGATAAAAATCTCACTAATCATTGCACTCCCTTAACTGATTAATTTCTCTTAGGTACAACTGGCTTATAATTTGATCTCAGTTCTCTCTTCCATTAAACAGCAAACAATTTAAATACACTCTTTGATCAAGGTCCTTTCAATCGCTCATCTTACAAACAGGCATAATCCAAAATGAATGAGACCTGGAATAAATTTCTGCTATTAGTCGTATATAATTACAACCAGAAAAATGCTACATTTTTTTTGAAGTTTGCAAGCTGGATCTGGGCTAGCAAGGTAGGTTAATGTAGCACTCTCAACTTTTTGCTTTTCCTTTGTTTCAATTAGACTTTAATTACAATTCTTTGCTATATAGCAGCAACTCACCTAAATGCTGCTATATACAAAGAAATTACTATCAGATACATCATTTTAACAGCCTGGATTTAGAGAAAGGTGAAGGCAGAGATCATTAAGTGATTGACCTTTAGTCCAGATGAGAGAAAAGAAACAAAACCCCTCAGTTGTACAGAGAAACATGTTTTAAAAATATATCTTCAGGAAAAGTAAGAGATTTCCTTCTGGTCATTTCTTGGAGGGAATGCTTCATCATGAGAACGGATGGCATCTATGCTCAGTAATAGGTTTCCACCATTTCCATGACTTATGCATGGGCTACAAAATGACCAACGGCAGAACTGTGGGAGGTGCCAGTAAGTACTGAGCAGTACTATTGTACCAATTAGCAGTCCAAATTAGCAAAGCTCAGCTAACAGCTGATTCATTTGTGTCAGTAATATGGAGAGTCACTGAAAAGGCTTGGGGCAGTTCTCTAAAGCCTGGTTTATAATCCAAACCATAAAAATGTAATTCCTCACCGCAGCAGCGTGCACAGAGCTGGCGTTGACTGGCGCTAACTGCAAGGAATTGCACACGTGCAGCCCCTTGCAAAGAATAAGCATTCCTCTGAGATACCCACCACCAACAACTGTCATTAGTATTTACCACCTAAGTTAAAGAAAACAGACTCATGATGACTACTTAGGAAAAGTCCATTTCCACTTCTAGGTTTTCGGTGCACCTCAGTTTAAATCTCTGAACTGCCCACAGTCCTGAAACCCATCGGATTCTGGTGCATCTTCTGAGACGTGAGTAATCAGAATCTTCCTTTGTATAAAACCACAGTAAGCTGGAAAGTAGCTGTTCAGGAAAGTAGAACATTCAGTATTTGTTGCCTCCTGAATCATGGAGAGGAGGAAAATGGGAGTAAAAGGCATTAATAGTCTTGACTACTGGAGCAGTCACATTGAGGACTGTGAGCAAACAGGGGCTAATTCTGTTCACAGCAATATTTTGGGGTCCACAGAAGTAAAAGAATGGAGGCACTAGAGCAGTAACTTTTCAAAACTAAGACATGAGAGTTGTCGGGTGAATTCAGTCTTCATTCTACACCGTGGCAAATCAAGTATTGTCATCCCACCAGCCCCCGATATACTCCATGAGAGGGAATTTCCCCCAAAGCCATCTGTTTCAACTATTTCTGTCTGCTGATCTCTTCATTTTCACTGGTAACTTTTTCTGTTCTTGACAGATGGAGGTTTCCTTTCTCTCAGTTCCTTTTTTTTTTTTTTAATGAACATTTTCATTAGCGGGATAGGAAATAAATGGTACACAAATACTATAGCTGGTATTATTTTCACTCTTGACATGCTGAAATAGATACAGTTTCAAAGAACAAATTAACTGTGCAGTTTTCCTTATTGCATATTAAAAGAAATTTAGACAGCAAATATAAAGATTTAACAAACACATTAAGACTGAAAGACCATTACTTATTAAGCTAAAACTGAGATAATACAATAATCAAATAAAAAACACTGTTGTGAATAAAATCAGCAAGCTGATGGTGGTTTGATTTAGATTGTCAAATTAATCCAGTTAGGAATCAAGCACAGTTGTGAGACTGAGACAAGAACAAACTGTTTTTTTCTAGTCTTGCATTGTGAAAGAAATTGTTGTTGTACCTCAGTCTAACATAACTCTTTTGTTGCCTTTTTTACTGTAGTAATAGGGATTTTTTTTTCTGATGGTGATTCAACTGTCGTGACTGCTTTTACAGGGTTATGCATAGGCTGAATATTCTCAAGGAAATACTGAGACCAAATATGCTTCCTTAGTTACAGTTTCATTGATGTTTTTCCTCTTCCTTAAATGCCATAATTCTTCTAGCAGCTATTCTTTTGCTATTCTTATTACCTTCCCTGTTGCACATAACAACATGAAAACTAAACAACGGAAATAACACAGAAGAGTGTTTACTACAACAGGTTTCTACACACAATAGTTCCTCCAAAAACTAACATAAAAGACCAATTTGGGAACTCATTTTAAGGTTTCAGGGACTATTTACCGGAACTATTTCTTCATAAGCACATAAATTCATTCTTTGCGCTTTCGTGCGCTGACAGAACAAGAAAACAGTATTCCTCAACATGAAGCAGGAAAAAAAGAAATAGAAGGATACACTTTCACTTCTTGGTCTCGAGATCTTTGATTTACGCAGGTGCTGCACAGAATAGCTGATAGAGTATCTTGCTTAAATTTTTTGACACCCACATGCGTCTGATAGAAAGAAGCCGATTTGTCTAGCTGGCATAGCCAGGTCAGCCAGCTCTCACCTCCTTGCAGAGGGTGCGGTACCCAAGAGGAGGGAGGGACACTTCTTTTATCTGTTTTAGTTAACAGGCTATATGCCCATCTTATATATGCCTTTGATCACCTCTGGAAGTGATTCTCTTGTATGCAGTCTTTGATACAAGCACTGGGCTTCTTAAATATCGGATTAAATATCTCAGCCTTAGTACTGAATGTATGCCCTGCATACAGTTAACATAATCCAGTCGTTTCCCAGTTGACAGGCTTTGGGGTTGAGATCACTGTGGGGTCACTAAGCCACACAGGAACCACCCTTGGAAAAATTCATTCTTCCATTTGCCAACGGGGGAAGCTCCAAAGAAGTTACAGATAAATTCTCCATTACCTGAGGTAAAACAAACCAAACTAATGTCGATCCCCCCCAAAACATGACTAGTAGGGAATACAGTGCAGGGAAACTAAAGAAGCGCCGCAGGATTCAGACAGCGTTCAGCATGAGTTGGAGCCGAGAACAGAACAGATTCAGTCTCCTCACCGAGCTCTCTAGCACCCTCTGATCAATGGTTTCTGGCATGCAGCCCCAGACCCGAGCTGAGGAAGTTAATAAAACTCCCGGAATTCACAGCCGGAATTCACAGGAATAATGCGAAGCCGTGAGGGTAGCTCTGCAGTGCTCAGCAGGGTGCTGGGACCAAGCAAATGAGCCCAGCTGGTTCTGCCGAGGGATAGTTAATTGCTTCTGAAGCACGCACCCCAGGACTCACAGTTCACTGTAAGGAGCAGGCTCAGGCTTGTAGGAGTCATTAATTGATCAATCAGCCACGGAGAAGTAGCTAAAACTGCTTCTGACTTCTAGTGCTGACCCTGGAAGTGGTGCAGTTGTGATCATGCAAGGCTGTGCCTGACCCAGTGAGTTCTGTGGGTCTGAGACCCGCACAGAACCAGCTACTGTGCCCCTCTCTCCCTATCAGGGTAACCCACCAGCTGGATGTTCACCCATAATAGTCAAGAGTTAAGTATGTCAGTTGCATGAGAACCCCAGGCAGAAGAGATGGCATAAGTCTTTCTACATCCTTTTGACAAATAAGCCATATTTGAATCATTCTTTAAAAATGACTAATGACTTCGTGAACACCCTACACTCACACTCATTCATCTTTTTACCAGCAGATGCCAGGTCATATATCCTTGCATGAAGGGAACTTAGGGAAATGTGTTGTAAGATCTTATCAAGGGGTTTTTCATGATCTGCTCAGTAATTTTTAATCTAAGCAGAAATTGCTTCTATGCCTTCTTACACTAAATTCTATTTAAAATGAGATAATTCCACTTAAATGTAAGATATTTCTTTAACAGACAGCTTTTCTCCCATTCCTTGTGGTCTCTCTAAGCACTTGCATTTACTGCAACTGCTGGCAGCAAGTTTAATGGAAATGCTGACAGCAGTTTTTCAACAGAAAGATACTTGACTGCAGGATATCTCTTCCTCATTTCCTTTCTGTTTTTTCTTATTTAAGAGGATGGGAATTTAGTAGCCTCTTCCATGCCTTGTGGTTCCTTCTCTAGACCACCTGCTGGAGGTTATTATGACCCCACCATTACATTTATGGCATTTATTTCTGATAAATCTCCCTTAAAAACCGTGACTATGGTTCTCTTAGATGGGAGTCATTCCATATTTGCAGTCTCACTGACATGAAATTCAATTAATTTTGTATTATGATCAGAAACATGGAATAGATTTGATTTTGCAGAAAGTTGACATTCCAGCCAAGAGAGATGTCTGTTACACTGATTTATCTGATTAGGGCAAAATACTGTGAAACATTTTTCCATTATGGTACTCATCTGCAAGAGAGAGATTCCTTATTTATGTATGAGCGGAGGGAAAGTGCTTGACCTAGGAATGAAGAAATTTGATTGTCTTCTCTTCACATTGCTATGTTATATGTCTGTGCATCTCAGGAAGGTTATTGTGTAACAAGACCTCAGACTTTTCCTCAGAAAACTGACAGCTATCACTCCCCAATACACCGTAAAGTGGCACCGCACACTAACTCTTAGCTAACATTTTGGCAGAGCTGGACAAAATTCCTTTCTCTTTTAGGGCAAACTGGAGCTTCACCTGCTCAGGCAGAGTCCTCCTGGAATGAATGTGGCACACAGGAATTTGGATATTCACTAGGAGGGCTGAAGACAATTCAAACTCTGCTGATGCCTGTGAAAACGAACCCTGTGGTTGTACAATAGTTTGGGCTTTGTTGTTGTTGTTGTTGTTTTCCCCTCCAGCTTTATTTTAGAAAATGTGTTGTTCGATTTATGTGTCATTTGGTTATGACTTCTAAATTTAAAAATATACTCTGTCAATGATGGCATCACATGCTAAGCATAGCCACTTTTCTGTAATTAGGGGGCATATTTTTGGATATCATTTATAAAATCCCTCTCTTCTATCACTTTATTAGTATTTCACACTTTATTGATAAATCTTATCAGATAGTGGCAATATTGGAAGTTGAGGAACGTATATATTATATTGGTATTTGAATAACAAAGCAAACATTGTCAATCTGTGTCTGCCTTTTATAGCACATTCCATTCAAAGATTATTTTATTTTGTTACAACGCTTCCACAGGTTTCCATGGGATTACACGACTATCGCAGAAAAACGTGGTGTTTCATTATTGGCCAGTTGGGGTCAGCTGTCCCAGCCAAGTCCCTTCCCAACTATTTGCCCAACCTCAGCCTACTGGCCTTTGTGGGAATGAGGAGGAGGTGAGAGACAAGAGACGAGACCAAGAGACAAGAGACACGAGAGACGAGACAGCCTTGATGCTGTGGTAGCTCTGCTCAGCAATAGCCAACACTCTGCTGTGTTATCAGAACTGTTTTAGCCACAGATCCAAAGCCCAGCGCCGTACGGGCTGCTAGGAAGAAAGTTAACTCCACGTAAGACAGACCCACTACAGTGAGCTTCTTCCTGACCTATGTTCACATTAAATCTATTTTGGCACTTCTCAAAAGATCTGATGTTTCCTTCCCCTTGTTACAAGTTTACTAAGGCTGCCAAACATTAAATGTCTGCATCTGGATTTTCTTATTCACTATGCCATGAAGTGTACTATAAATTACTTTAAAAAAAATGGCGTATATTTTAAGCAATTTCATCTGAAGACAAAGGTTTAAATCTTTTCCCCAAGCCAGGATTGTTTGCAAAGATGATAAAAGGATACTTTGGATCTAGAGTTCTTCACACATGTTAGGAATTCAGTTTTTAGAATCACCTGTCAAAGATAACCATTAAAAACTATAACATATTAAAAAAGAGAACTTCTGAGATTAATTTCTTTGATATGGCAAATAGTTCTTGGCAGTGAAAGAAAGAAGCTGTGATATGAGCAGTTCTCTTATTTTTCTTGTTATAATAAATGCCATCAGATGGAATTCAAGCAGTAATTCTAAAAATATTAAATTATCTACTTTAAAAAAAATGAGTCAAGTGAGTCCTCCCTTTTTAAAGGCTGTGAAAAAGAAATCATCTTTTTTTTAGGCTTACCAGTAGAAAAGGGGATAAGCGGGAAGTACAATTGATCTCATCTAAAATCTTGCAGTCAAGAACATTTATTACGGCATGAGAAAGAAAGTGAGAGATGCTTATAAATGAGATCCAACTGTCTCTCCAGATGCATTTTGCTGAAATACTATTCAGAGTGATCCTTTAAAACCTGAATTTGGAAAGCATAAGCCATGCTAAAATAAATCTAAGCTGATATATTCATTTGTAACAAAATGAATGTGACACATCATGGCTATGACGATATGCAATTCTCCCTGAGAATTCAGTTTTCAGAGGTAATTTAATTTTCTTTAAAACATTGTTGAAAACTACAAGACACAGATTAGAATAAATACCCTTGTCTCATATGGATATTAATTTTGACAACGTTCACCCTACAACTGAAATACAATAGGTGAATCCACTATTTGCTAAGTCATCTATGATGGAAGCAGTTGGTACATAAGTATTTAAATGCTCAGTAGGATTATCATTCTAATGTTTAAAGACTCTGAGCAGCAGACAGGATAAGGTGGGTAGGAAAACTGAATGGTTTATACATGCTTCATTAAATATTTTTCTAGGCATTGCCACAATCCAGCAGAAGGATGCTAGCTCTCTGTGAAGTTTGTGCATAAGGTATAAGACATGGTAAAGTTAAACTGCAGTGAGAGATATGTCCATGGTATGGAGCTGTTTGATAAATACTGTTGCAATATTTGTCTTCGTCCTCGAACTGTACCTATTAAAGTCAATTGGAATTTCTTATTGCACCTACAGACAATGAGTAAGGCCTAGATTATTTAAATTTACTTTTACAATCTGCTTGATATTCTCAAATACAGTGCTGTCCTCACTACAATTGCGTGTGTGTATGCAAATGGACACAGACACATAAGCTATAATGTGGGATAGAATTCTCTGCCTTCACACTTGAATGTCTACCAGAATGATTTACTGTGCACCTTTCATATCATGGGGATGTACAGTCTTCATTAACCAAGCTGCTTTCAAATCACAGCTCCAGTATTTTGATTTAGCAAAGCATTTAATCCTGTGCCAGCTTTAAGCGTGTAAGTAGTCCTGTTGAGTTAACGGTGCTCCTCACATGATTGAATTTAGGCATGTACTTAATTGCTTGACTGGGGGCCAGAGCGCTGAGAACGCTGCAGGAGGGAGCCATGGGTGAGGGAATGCGCTTTGCTAAGCCATACACCGTTCAATTCGTAATGGCTTAGTTCAAAACTCTCTGTTTCTGACTGGCTGAAACTTTGAAGAAGCCAGAAGTTTTTGTGGTTGTTTGAAAGGGCCATCATGGCTCGAAATTCGAGACAATAGGGGGAGCTAGGTGACAGTACAGACTGAATAGAAACCAGAAAAATTAGGATCAGAAAGAACAAAAAGATTATGAGATATAGCAAAATGTCAAAACTAATAAGAGGAGATTTCAGCTACCCAGACACACAAGAGCAGGGATACAATGAGAGAAATAAATCAAGCAACCAGTCATGTACTATATCCTCAATGTATTAACAGGTAGCAAGAAAGACAAAAGTTCTGACTTTCAACAATGTAGCTGTTAGGAGATAGAGGTGGAGGACTCACTAATGACCATAATCTAGTTGGATTCATTACTGCAGACTGAACCTGCAAAAGGGATTAAAATCCCCCAAGGACTTCGAACGTAGAAGAATGGGGAAGTGCTGGAGGGGATCCAGTGGGTTAAGCGTCTAATGGGAGGAGTGGGAGGAGACAAGAACGCAGAAGAAATGGAAGCTGTTCAGAAAGCAGTTACTGTATTATCCAACAATATGTACACTAGGAGGAGAAAAAGACCATAGCAAATGAACAGTGAATTGAAAAAGATATTGATAGATAAATAAAAATGATACGTAAGTAACGTAAAATTTCAGGTGCAGAAGAAGAATAGAAAATGTATACAATAAGTAATAAAGAAAGCAAAGATACAAAAAGTGCAAGCAGATAATGAAAATGAAGATGATAGAAATAGATTAATGTCAGACTATATCCCTAGCATACGTAAGAAAAACTTTGCAAAGAAAGCAGCAGGTTTTCAGGGTGAAACCAAGGCAGCATGGTACTATCAGTTGGTTCAAGCCCCATTCCTCATGGCTGATTTTACTGTTCCTGAAAGGTTTAAAACAATAAAGCAATTGACACTTGTTTTTAGACAAAGTTTTCTCCATTTACAACATACTGAGAAAAAGAAGCCAATCCTGCTCTCCCCATCTCACAGCCCAGCTGGCATCAAGACAGGTAAGTTCACAGTTTTCCCACAACCCTCCACCTTTCCCAGAGCGACTCGGGTGAATGAAAAGTAGCTACATATCATCCTTGGCAGACACTGCAAGATGATCAGGGAGATGCCTCTTCTAATGCTGTTCCATTTTCATTTTGCACAAGCTGGAAATTAGAAGATGTGAGAAGCACTGGGTTTGAAGAGGTATTTATGGTTCTAGGCAGAATACTTTTGCACTTTCAGGCCAGTTCAGACATTACAATTGTCAGTAAGATGTGAAATGTACTTTGGGTGCAATTATGCTTGGTTTGTTGCAGATCTCAAGTCATTGCGTTGCTACCATTGAAACTGTATTTCCAGTGGATTTGTTTCTTTACTCTGGCTGGCGTTTTACTGACTTACTTCTATTGATCGATCTGTCCTATCAACTTACAGCCTTCATTACTCCTAAAATTCACATTGTTGACTTCTACTTGTGAGCTCTCAAACAACTTGACAGAACTTCTGGGATGAAAATGACTCTAGAGTTCTGTTCTTGGCCTGTGCTGCCATCACCATAGTTAAGCAGTATTACTTAAATGATTTCACTCTTCTGCTTTCAGATGCCTTTTATTTTGTCCAGGAGGCAACTTAGGCTACACTTATCCTGGGAACATTTTTTGACATCGAGACCTAGTGCAGAAGGGCCCACCTCCATGCTGTTAAACTCTTCGATCCTCAAAAACAGGACAGCTGCATGCAAACTCTCTATTGAAAATGGTCCCATAGCTTCTGAAGTGTGCCTGGGAAATTTTGGACAGATAGTTTGCCTGGTCAAAAAGCACTCCAAGAAGCATCCTGAAAAATGATAAATATCCACAGTTAAGCTGCCATGCCAGGGAATGTCTTTCAATATTACTTGAGACTGTTAACATAGGCCTTTGTGAAGAACTTCATTGTAAAGACACTTTTCTTTCTGTCTTTCCACTAACAACTGGGAAAGGCTGTGGAGACCTTCCTACCCAATCCAGTCTTTGGCCTCTTCTCTTCTCCACCCTCCAGCTAACAATCTAAGGTCATACTACCAAAATAAAGCAAGGCAGGATGGTTCAGGTCACAGGACTTGTGATTTCTTGGAAGTATTATATCTTAAAGCATTAGGATCTATAGTCTTTCGCATCTACTTTGTAGAGTCTTATAGGATTCAACTTACTTCCTAGGAACAGAGCAACTGGCTTTTGAGCTGCCTGAAGTGATGCTCCTAAAGCAAACCCTTATGTAAACGTGATTTCTCTGTGGCAACATATTTCTGCCCCAAAACTACAGTTGTAATTTAAAAACAATTGGAAGAAGCATCGGAACAACATACAAATAGTCAGCAAAATCACACTACCCCTATGTTAATTGGCGAAGTCAACAGCAGAAAATCCTTGGCTAAGAGGAGAAAGCTACATCTCCTAATTCACTCATATGTTTGAACCACAGTAATAAACTGTGTAGGACAGTGTTGTTACTTTAGCAACTTCTGTTTAGATGTCTCATTTTGTTGAGCAGATTTTCTCTGAGTTTTTTCATTCAATATTTTGTACTGTTTTGAAAGCGAAATACAACATAGCCAAAGCCATAGCAACGGCGATGTTAAATGACAGATGGCAATAGGAGCAAGGTTGTATAATTTGAGAAACTGTTTCATTCAATCCAGTGTTGCATTTGGAAACAACAGATAGGAGGGCAGGTATTTTCCTACGACCATTTGTAATGTAAGTACAACCACAGCTCCAGTTCTGCTTGAGATGGTACAGCACACAGTGTGATACAGAAAAATAGTAGTGAGAGATGTCGCTTAAAGCCACAAGATAAATTATGGAATGGTTTATGAAACAAAGCCACAAAAAGCCCTTGATATTAATGAGATTCAGTAAGCACTGATAAAAAATTTCTT
This sequence comes from Pampusana beccarii, assembly GCA_013399365.1. Taxonomy (NCBI): domain Eukaryota; kingdom Metazoa; phylum Chordata; class Aves; order Columbiformes; family Columbidae; genus Pampusana; species Pampusana beccarii. Next base: position 647,981 of record VWYH01008689.1, read on the forward strand.
CTGGCGCTTAACACTTTGTAACTTAGGATGGTTTTTATTCTCACTGTAGTAGGTGTGCACACTCTTGTGTGGAAGAGAGCTAGTGGAAATATCCACTGGGGAAAAAGATAAGAACCATAAACAACAGATATGATAATGTACCACTTCCTCTGTACAGTATAGTGCAATTAATTCCCTCGTGACAGCTTCTGAAATCAAGAAATACGTAAAATAGATATAAAATATTTGGATGTATTTTAATAGCTTTGATTAGTATTTGTCACACTGGTCAAAGTTACGACAATGGAACTCCTGTGCTCAAACCTCTCCAAGTTCACCCTGTTCTTTCAAAAAAACCCAAGCATTTGTCTCAGATTGGAATCTTCTTTAAAATTAAAAAAAAAAACAAAAACAAAACAACCCAAAACAACTCAAATCTCTTAATTTTAAATTGCAATGTTAAGAAGAAATCCAAACTTGTACTTTATTGATGGTTATACTAATGATTATACTACTTTGTTCATTTGCTTACACAGAAACCAAGTTCACTGCAGGTTAACACATCAGGCCTATCTAAGGTACAGAGAAGCTGTTGACATTTTTACTACTTTAACTTGAAAAAGTATGGATTTGGTAGTATAACAAATCTATTAATCTCAATCAGTACAAAATACTCTCAGCTAAAGGTGTCTCCATCTCTTCTGATGTGAGGCTATAAACCAATGTATGTGTGTACAGTCCTTTATAATTCCAGTCAGTAGCACAAATACTGTATATAAATGTGTCTTGATTTTATTTGCTGTTCTTTCAAGTTCTGCATCAGTGAGAAATCTTCAATAACAGAAGTAAAGCACTTAAAGCCTTCTACTCCTCTCTACACCTTTCAGCAATAAATAAAAAAGATCCCAGTTATGAAAGGAAGGCTTAACCATTGCCCTTGCAAGGACCCTTCTGATTTCAGTGGTGTTTCACAGAGATCAAGTTAGAAGATGAAGGTTTAAACCACTAATTGCAATAACTTGTCCATTTTATTTTGCATAACTTTTTTGTTGTTGTTTTTTTTTCTACAAAGTATGCTGAATTTCAGGACATGGAAAACAAGGACATTTGGCATCAAATTTTCATTTGAGATTTTTTTTAAACAGCTGAACATATATTTTATTTCTTCAGAACAAAGTCAAAGGCATTTGAAAAAAAAAACAACAAAAACAAAACAAAACAAAACAGAACAAAACAACAAACCAAAACTTCGCTAAAACTGTAATTAAAACAAAATTGTTTTCCTGAAAGCTTTGTTAGGTGAACTAAATTATACTGGACATATATAAATAAAAAAGAAAAGAGCAAAGAAGAACATGAACATATATTACTACTGTAATTCATCAAAAACAGTTGACACTTCAATCTAATCCAGAAAATGAAAACACAGAACTTTATAGAGTTATAGGAAGTAAGCAATATAAACGTACCATGGCACAAGGTCATCTAACAATGAAGGCAGGAAGATGTGCTCTTTTTATTCACTCTCCTTCACTCCTTTAATCCTTCTGAATCTATCAAGTACAGATTAATATAAATCTTTTTAACAGCCAGAGGTGATCTTCAAATCAGATAATTAATAGTAGTGGTCCAAGTGTTCTATAACAGGTCCATTTTTCCATTTTACTATAAAATGAAAGGACACTTTATGTAACTAAGCTGTCACTCTGGGAAATATTTTGTTTTACATAATAAAGTAATATATGTCTTAACTAATTAGTTCATTATTTTAAAATGTAATTTTTGGTAAAACTCACTGAGATAGTTCATCTTCCTTAAAATGGTGCTGATGTGGAAGAAAAAAACAATTCTCAGAATACACTCGCCACTGCTCATTCAAAACATTTGCTTGCTGAATCATTCCCCATGTAGTCAGAGCTAAATGTATGAGGCAGAGAAAACACACTCAATTTGTTTTGCAAGTAAACCTCCAAGGCCATTTCATAAGCAAAAATCATATTCATGTCATACAGATACTGTGGTTAAGTTTATGATTCCAATTAGGCCTGGAGAGCTCTCAATACTCTAGAAAAAATTACTTCACTAATCTATATGTAAATACTTCAGTAAAACCACTGAACAGTGATCAAGTTCAGTATTAATACCACAAATTAAAGATGGCATCTGAAAACGTACTGTCTAGAAGAATGATCAGAGTTCGTGCAGAAGAATAATCTATGATTTCAGCAGCCTATAAGCATCATGGAAACAACTGTGGTGTTGTAATTCCTTAAATCTCAGTGTTATATATAAGAAGAACATTATATATTGAAATAAAGCTAGCCGTCTGGTGGCAGCAGAGTCGGTAGTAGACAATCACCTGGAAATGGCAGCCTGAAGAAACTCATGGTAGGACTAGAAGACACTATGTTGCCCTATTCAAATTGCCATTTAAAGATACTATCTGTGCTTGCATTTCCATTACATACTGTTAAACAAGAAACAAACAAACAAAACAAACAAACAAACAAATAAAAAACAACCAAACAAAAAAAAACCTCAAAAACCAAATAACCTTTTTATTTCTAATTATTCGTTTAACTTACTGCAAGCGTGTGTATTTAAGTAGATGCAACAGCACATTTGCTTGCCCCAGTGGAGAGTACGAAGAACTAGCCAAATAACCCATTGAAGTCCTATCATGAGACAAAAATAGTTGTACTGGAGGAAGGCACAACCATCCCCATACTTTCCACAGTGTTTAGGGTTTTTGTAGCTCCAGGACACATGACCTGTCAGTTGTTGACATCATTGCCTGTCCCTTTATAGACCAGAATTGCTCTGCCCATGGACTTAGCTTTCGCACAGAGAGACAAGCCACATGGAATGGGCAGGTCCATAGTAAGAGCTCATGACTGTTCTTGCTGCTGTTTCTCTCCCTCAGCTTCACCATCTTATACTGAGGTTTCTGGATGTGCAACACATATTTAGTATAATTTTGAAGACAATCACTCAACTGACATGTAAGTTAGCTATGAAACATATGGGGCAGGATTTAGGTCCAGACCATAGATACCTAAATACTGTTGACTACTAGATACACAAGGTCTTACTTCACTCAACAAAGGTTAATTCGATGCTCACACAGCTGAAATTACAGTTTAGATTGCCCTGGGTTGGGTGGGATGGAGCTAATTTTCTTCTTAGCAACTGGTATAGTGCTGGGTTTTGGATTTAGTATGAGAAGAATGCTGATAATACACTGATGTTTCAGTTGTTGCTAAGCAATGTTTATAACAAGTCAAGGACTTTTCAGCCAGGAGGCTGGAGATGCAGGAAAAACTGGGAGGACAAACAGCCAAGACAGCTGACCCAACCTGGCCAAAGGGATATCCCATACAATGTCATGCTTAGCATACAAACTAGGTGAAAGTNATAGTGCTGGGTTTTGGATTTAGTATGAGAAGAATGCTGATAATACACTGATGTTTCAGTTGTTGCTAAGCAATGTTTATAACAAGTCAAGGACTTTTCAGCCAGGAGGCTGGAGATGCAGGAAAAACTGGGAGGACAAACAGCCAAGACAGCTGACCCAACCTGGCCAAAGGGATATCCCATACAATGTCATGCTTAGCATACAAACTAGGTGAAAGTTAGCTGGGGGACTGCTGCTTGGGAACTTGCTGGGTATTGGTTGATGGGCGGTCAGCAATTGCATTGTGCATCACTTGTTTTATATATTATTATCAGTATCTCTTTTTGTCCTAGTAAACTCTATTTTAAACCACAAGGTTTAACTTTTTTTTTCTTTTTTTAAAATTTTATTCTCTCCCCCATCCCACGGCATGGGTGGGGAGTGAGCTAACAGCTGTGTGTGGTGTTTAACTGTCTGCCAAGTTAAACTGCAACATAGATGGATGTCCTAAGGTCTCAAATACATCAGCCAAAGGTTAGCAAATGTAACACAGAATGTACAGGAGATCCTCAATTGCAACCAGTATAAGAAACAACAACAGGTTTTAGGGCAGTACCCTACAGTGTCCCAAATGACACTGTATGCCTATCTATAAGCAAATGAATCAATCCAGTCTGTGATGGGTGATCTATTTAACTCATCCCATGGCAGGCACACAAGCTTGATGACTTCCCTTCTACCTATCCCTACTGAAAAATAATTAGAATATATTTTTGAGTCTATCTTACGTGCAACTAACATGAGAATATCATTCCCTCTTCCACTCACTGACTGAAGATGAACTTTGTTTAATGCCTTTTCAGCTTAAAATGAAGTCTGGTAACAGGTAGTAATGTCGCACTTCCCTGCTGCTCATAAACCTTCCTTGTCACTGCACAACCTAAAACCTAAACTCTACTGCAGAAATAGTGTAAACACAAAAAGAAATGGCTCATCCATCCACAATTCATGATTGTTGGACCTTGTTGTACCATGCGCAGCATAAAGAGAAGGAAACATCCAAGTTCAACAAGTGTACTGCCTGACAAGGCAATTTTCACATAGAGACCTATAGGGAAAGGATGATGCTCCACTCTTCTGTGCAAGCTAATTCTAAACCAGTTTTAAATTGCAAGGTACTAAGAGCCAGGGACACTGTCCTCCAGAGCTGAGCTGTCCCATCTCTCACTGCAGTGCCAATTTGGAAGCAGGCACAGGGAGAAGAGATATGGGCAGCTTTTGTGACCATTTGAATGGTCACAAGAGACCTCAACGTGCAGCAGGCACCAGGCGGAGGCCAGGACATCTCTCTGCAGCAAAGATGAAGAACAAAAAATTAACAGACAAAAGTGAGCAGTGGAAGAAATCCTATTTCCTGTCATTCCCCTCAGCTTAAATTAATGAATGTTTATCTAACTGTTGTGTCTAGGCATTATCTGCTAATTTTTGGTATGATCTGCGAAAGAACAGAGCAGGAGGAATAGAAGTTCATCATAGCCTTCTGACCCATGTGGAAAAAAAAGGTTATTCTGTATGCTGTGAATGGCATGGGATTTGCGTGAAGTTAGGCTAAAAGGAAAGTAGGGAAATGGATACTGCAAATAGCAAAGCCAGAGGGGAAAAAGTAACACAACAGCCGATAAATATATGTATAGAAAGGTATGAAGGTCCCTGAATGTGTAGAAAGCAAATCTAAACTTGATCCCAAAGTCTAGTGCACTCAAGTGTCAAACAGAAACCAATTTACGTTGTGTAAATACTGGCAGTATAGACAATCCCATTTGGAAGAGGACCAATCAGCTGCAATCTCTTCTGTTTTCTCCCATTGTTTCCCACGTGGCAAAGGAAAGACAACAAAACACAGCTCAAAAGGTAAAATAACACTCACCCACAGATAAAAAGAGACAGGATGGCCCATGTAGTCATCCTGTGATGCAGGAGAAGAGGTCTGTATCCTCCCATAATTTGTGTCTGATAAACAGAGGCAGGAGAGATGGCAGTCAGAGAGGACACAAAAAATATTCGCTACAAAGCACAAATTCTGTTCACAATTTGTAACTGCTTTCAGCTGACTTCAGTGTCTTCCAACTGGATTTCACCCAAACAATATATAACAGTACAAAGTATTTTATAGATGTCATACAGAGCTGGAAATTGTGGCACCTACCCATGGCCAGTATGCAAGCCTCTCGCACGTGTTATGGGGATGACCATTTGTCTTCATGAAAACTGTTTGACCTCAGTACATTACAACAGCCTATGAAATTGCAAGTTTTTAATACTTTACATAATTGCCCACATTTGCCTGTGATTCCAGATCTTCGTTTTGAACTCATTTATTTTATAACAGCACAAAGCGAATTTAACTTGTCAAGTGGCTGATAAAGCTGAAAATGAAATACCATAAGAAAAAATGTCTGGGGTAGACCTTTCTGACCCAAGCTTCTCTTTTGCCAGCAGAACAATTTGTCTCACCAGTCACTGTATGGGCTCCATCAATTGTACAGTTGATGTTTTCCCTGGACTTACATCAAATAACCTCAGCATATTGATCAGGATGTTCTTAAATCTCTGTTCTTTGACACTAAATCCAAAAGTTTCCTTTTCATATGCATTCAACAAATAGACGTAGATAACCTCAAAACATAAAAATACGATGGATTTTATCTTGAAGAACCTAGAATAATTAAATACGACCATCTTGTTTCTGAAAGGTTTCTTTCAGCTCTGTCTCAAGGATGTGACATATTTGCTGGGTTTTTTTCAGTTTTCGATTTCTTTTGCTTTGTCAGGGAAAGCAGTGCTGTTATATATCACACAAAATAGTGATGCAGTAAGGAGTGATGAGTGACAGAATCCAGCAAAGGAAAAGAGTTCAAATAAAGTGTTTCGTATCTTAAGCCATACAACATTTTGCCAGTAATGTAAAATCTTTAAGATTTGGCAGATACCATTAACCAGGATTTGCTTTCCTCAAAGACTGGCAAGGAATTTTCTTCCCTTGGAAAAGCAGAAGCAGTCAACACAAAACCTCATCGTCATTAGGAGTGTAAATACAGGGTAAATTTACCCGATGACTTTACTGATGAAAAATTGTGAAAGTTGAAATCTGGAAGTGAAAGACACAAAATTCATACTGTTGTCCATTGTTCATTTTTTACATTAATTTCATTTTGCCTTATGCATATGTATAATTAAGTGGCTTCTGCCTTCACTGTATCCATCAACATCTTAAACATTTAAAATATATATTTTTTTAATTTTCCAGCTTGTAGAAACAGCTTGACTGTTTTATGCACCTGCATGCGTGAAAGATTATAACAGAAAAATTATGTAAAGGATTTTTTTTTAAAGTTCTTCTTTAAATGCAGTAATCTCCACGGTTAGTCTCAGCCTAGACACGAATCCCATTGATGATGACATAGATGTTTTGCCCCCTCATGTATGCTCAAGTCTCATTGCAGCGGACACAGGTTGTCATGGAAAACATTATTCCGAGGAAAGAAATATAATTTCTTAGGTAGATAAAGGAGCTTTGGGGGCTTGCGGGGAGAGAAGCAGCTCAGGGCTTGGCTGTGGGAAGGGCAGGACTGGGCAGTGGTGCTGGGCAGGGCTGAAGGCCACAGCTGAAAGGCTGAGGAGAGATAGAAGAGCAGCTCGCAGAGCAAGGTAGGGTTGGCTGAAAGCAGCTGTTGAGGAAAAAAGTGGCAAGTGCAGGATGCCAGCAGCTAGCCTGGGCAGCACCAGGCAGGCTGGGCTAGCAAGCGCCTGGCCGCAGGGGGCACGGCTCATGGAGAGGAGCTTGGCTGCCACCAGCACCACGTGCCACAGCGTTGGCTCAGTCCGACTCAGTGCTGGCCGGTAATCCCTAATCATTTCAAGCGGCAGATGCAAATAATTGCAGGAGGGGCAGCATTTTGCCCCCTCCCGCTCCCAGGGGAAAAGACTAAAAATTGTTATTGTAGTTCTTTAAGAATTAATTATGACTACCGTGTTTTCCTTATCTCCCTCAAATAGGAATATTATTTCTCACATCATTCATGTTTGTGCTTGTCAAGTCCAGGCAGATGCCAAAGCTAGTAAAAAGTCTGAACAACAAGGAGAATATATGCAATATCAGTTTCCAAAATCTAACCCCCCTTCCTTCTAATAATTGCTTTATTCATGACCCCATTTGGGTGCACTGTAATAGCTGAATAAACAAACCTGACTAGATTAAGACTGGATTGTGCAGACTCTACTAGTTCACAAGCACATTGTTTTGCAAAGTAAGGATTCTTTAAAGAAAAATATAAAGACTTATCAGATACAAAACCCCGATTTCCATATTAAGTAAATGCTACCTGTAAATGCAAAGTAAATATTTTTACAAAATACCAAAGAGACCGTCTAGTCATTGGCATATAGCAGCCTCTGTAAATCCTGCATAAATTAAGATCATAAAATCAATTAAATTCCATCACTACTAATCTCCTAATTCCCGTAGTTATTTCTAATATTTCAAGTTCTAACTGTCAGCCACATGGAAATTCAGAGGACATATAGATGGCACCCACACTTACCTCTTATCGTTGAACACCGGCATTTTTGTCAGTGGAAGATGGAAAAGTCTTTGGAAACCAAAGGTAAAGAGGTGCTGCTAAGAAAATGAAGCCTCTGGAAAACTGCATGAGTGGACAAAAGCAGTGCTAAGATTATGTTGATAATGGATCTCAGCCAGATGTTCCATGACTATTTCTGCTTGTTCAAAGCAACGAAGCTAGCCTAAAAGTGAGACACTTTGAATAGTACTACTGCACCTTGAGGACTCTGAATAAAGTTGTTGCTTGCAAATGTTGTGTATTTTTTTTTCCTAAGAATTACAAATTTAGTACTTACTCATTTTTATTCCTAGTCTGCATTTCATGTTTGTTTAGGTTTATTATAACTACCTTGACCTACTACAGCACTCTACACGTGCAACAAGCTCCCCCTGACCACGAGGCAAATCATGTATCTCCTGCTCTAGTAGGAGACACCGGAATTCAGAGACACTATCATGACTCAGGCTTGAGAAGCGGACTCATGCGAACTTCATGAGGTTCAAGAAGGCCAAGAGCAAGGTCCTGCACCTGGGTCAAGGCAATCCCTGGTATCAATACAGGCTGAGGGATGAAGGGATTGTGAGCAGCTCTCTGGAGAAGGACTTGGGTGTACTGATGGATGAAAAGCTGTACATGAGCTGACTGTGTGCTTGCAGTCCAGAAAGCCAACTGTGTCCTGGTCTGCATCAAAAGAAACATGGCCAGCAGGCCAAGGGAGGTGACTCTGACCCTCTACTCTGGTCTGGTGAGGCTCCACCTGGAGTATTGTGTCCATCTCTGGAGCCCGCAGTACAGGAAAAACATGGACCTGTTGGAGAAGAGGGCCGTGAAAAGGATCAGAGGGATGGAATACCTCTGCTATGAGGAAAGGCTGAGAGAGTTGGGGTTGTTCAGCCTGGAGAAGAGAAGGCTCCAGGGAGACCTTATGGCAGCCTCTCAGTACTTAAAGGGAGCTTATAAGAAAGATTGGGACAGAATTTTCAGCAGGACCTGTAGGGATAGGGCAAGGGGTGACGGTTTTGAACTAGGACAGGGGAGATTCAGGTTAGACATAAATAAGGGATTTTTTACACTGGAACAGGTTGCACGTAGAGGTGGTAGATGCCTCATCCCTGGAAACATTCAAGGACAGGCTGGTTGGGGCTCTGAGCAACTTGATCTACAGGATGTTTCAAAAAGATGTTTTTGAACACACTGTAGTTCAAGATGTCCCTGTTCATTGCAGGGCGCTTGGATCAGATGACCTTCGAAGGTCCCTTCCAACCCAAACTATTCCATGGTTCTATAATTCTATGGTTTGAGTAATGAAGTAATCCTGATAGAAAGAACTGAGTTGACCTTCAAGAAAATATCTCAAAATTATAAAGAACATCTGCGGGTTTTTTTAATGTTAGCAAAGCACATAGAAAAAAAAAAAAATTAGTTAGAGTGCAATTTTCAGAGGTTCTTCTGTGGGAATGAAGCAGAAACAGTGCGATTGAAAGAGCAGGCTGTCTTCTACACTGTGTCAACACCTGTTGATACCTGCTGTGATACACCACATGTCCTGTTTTAACTGATCAGCTAGACTGATAAAATTTCTTTCTTTGTCCTCCACAGAAGCTTTGCCACCCATTTCCCTCACTTGTGTGGTCATGTTCAGCCTGTTCTGTTTCGTCAATTTTTTTTCCGTGTGTCCTGCTTCTTCCCTTTCAAAGCAGGAACTTTCTTCTCTCAAAGCAAGAGCTTTTACAGTGTGTATACTTCCACTGTTCTAATTCCTCCTCTTCTCTGCCTGCCAGGAGTTTGTTTGTTTCCCATTTTGCTTCTTACATCCACCACTGAGTTCCTGTGTTGCTCCTTCATTCCTTCCTCCCTCCTGTCAGTATCAGCATCTATTTTTTCAGTGCACAATGCCTCTGACAGTTTTATGCTGCGATTCTTTAGCAACTCCATGCTCCCTTGTTATTAATATCTATATCATCTTGGAAACTAATATCTGAAGGCATCAAGATATTAAACACTTTGGGGAGAATGAACAAAAGTAAGAGCTAGATAGGTTGGAAGGCATGAATGAAAGTCATTAACCACTTCACTCCTTCACAGGCAGTCACAGAATATGTATTTTAAAGAAATGCATCATCTTTTTCCTTTCAGTATTCAGATTTCCTCTCAAATCAAGGATGCTGTCTCCCGTTATCTGCAACCTCTTTCAATTCCCTAGGTGAATCTGCTGATGAATCTGCTGTACCTGCTACTCAACAGTGGTGAGGCCATATCTGGAGCACTGAGTTCCATTCTGGGATCCCCAGTGCAGGACATGGACTTCCTGAAATGAGGTCAGCAAAATGCCACACATACGACTGAGGGACTGGAACGTCTTTCAAATGAGGAGATGCTGGGAGAGGTGGGACTGTTCAGCCCAGAGAAGGGTCAGAGGGGTCTTACCAATGTATATAAATACTTGATGAGAGAGAATAAAGAAGAGAGAGACAGATTCTTCACAGTAGTGACCAGGACAAGAGTCAGTGGGTGCAAGTTGAAACACATGAAATCCCATCTGAACACAAGCTAACATTTTTTTTTATTGTGAGGATGATCAAACATTGGCAAAGGTGGCCAGAGAGGTTGCAAGGTCTCCATCTGTGGAGATATTTACACTATGACTGGATATGGACCTGGGCAACCTGCTGTAGCTGCCCCTGTCATGGGCTGGGGGTTGGACTAGATAATCTCCAGAGGTTCCTTCCTACCCAAACAATTCTGTGACTCTGTGAATCAGTCAAGATCCTTGTGTTACAGACTGACACACAGGAGAATTGACATCGAGTTAAATTAAAAGTTTTACAAACATAGGCAAAAGTTTATCTGAAATTCTATATTGTGTATTGTTTTGTATACAGGAAATTATAACTGACAGAAACAGAAATGTGACTTTCATGGCTAAAAGTGTATGACAGATAAAGACAACTAAACTTATGCTGAGAACACTTTTCCTATGTAGGCACCATTTTTTTTTTTTTTTTAAATTGGCTATTATCAAACAGGAGCGATTTATCTCTTTTGTGAGGTTAGGCAAATAATCGGTTCAGAATTAACATGCAGCTTCTATCCCCAAGAATATTTTGTAGGAAATTATTTTTAAATAAGATTCAAATCTTTATAATTAAGAAGGGCAAATATATTAACAAGGATAAAGGGATACATTTCTAATCTCCAAGTTATGCAAATTACTCTGTGATTTTTGTCATTTACTTCAGAACCAGCAGAACAATGGAGTTTTTTCACATGCATGACAATCCTTCTCATTTACGTGCTTGACACATTGCAACTGGATATTTATTCTTCCAAGGCAAAACTTAATGGCATTGAGACTATAAGTGCATACCTTTTATTTAAATATATTCACATTTTGAAAACCACAATGTTTATAAATATTCTTCTTTACAAATAACCTTTACACAGCTCTCAGATCTCAGCCTATTATTGCTCAAATTATTTGCTAGGTACATAATTACAAGTGATTAAGGGGACAACGTTGCTTCAGATAAAATTTCATGTTTCTTTTTGCCTTTGCTTTTTCGTCCACATGCCAAATACTGGACTAGCCAAATACCAAATGAGTTTGAACTCTGTTGTTGACAGACATGTCAAATACATTTTATGCCTAGAAGAGAGCTATGCAAATTCAAACACTTTGTTCTTGCCTCCTTTCCTTCTTTCCTTTTCGCTCAGCTAACATAACAAGGAAGAAAACCACTTGATAATACCAGGATTGGGCTAATCATCACTACGGCACAGTGTGTGTACAGCACACTGAGACTCTCCCTATGCTCAGTCGAGGGATTAGATGGAGTATGACCAGATAATCCAGTGCAGCAGCACAGGGAGATTCCTGAGCTACCTCAAAACAAGAAAACGGCAGATAACTTGCTAATACAACTGCACTGCTAGTACAATGTGCTAATACAACTGCACATCCTGGAAAATGCTTCACAGGTTAAGAGATGGGGAAGGGCGGCTTTGCCAGGGAGCTGCGGGTGGCAGAGCAAGGGTTTCTGCAGGGCTGCGGCCAGGGGAATGGAGTGGCAGTAAGGAGAGGTAAGTTGTGTGAAAAGGTGATACAGAAGAAATGCACAGGTGCCAGGAATCCTTTTAGCCTTCCTGGAGAATCCTGAGTTGTGAAACTGTTACAGTAGCAAACCATGGGCTTCTTCTGCATTTTCTTTTGGTGTTGTCTCCCTACCTTCAACCACTGTTTTCTCGGCACCACACTATTCACCATCCTTGTTGTTTGCCTTTTGGGAATCTTCACCATGCTGCATTTACAAGCTCCCCGATAACATGTTCTGCCCAGCTGTACTCTCAATTTGCAAAAAAAAAAGCGAGCACATTTCCTACACTGGTACGTACTTACATACCAAAACCCCCACATCAATAAGCTCACACCCTTTTCCAAATTTGATGTCAAAAATTCCTTTTGTTTTAATAACTCTACATTTTACATATCCAAACCCACACCTATGTACTGAGGCAGCTGACTAATTCACACTGTTATATGGAAACATGAGGGCTCTTCAAATGTAACCAATCTTGTGTAAAGATAGAGAGAAATATTGGAAAGCTTGATCCCAGGACTCCCAAATTTTTAGACTGCCTTCTATCAGGAATATCACTTTCCTGTAGACCCTCAGGATCATCGAGTCCAACCATAACCTAAGTCACACTTAGTGGGCAATATTTCTTCACACTGAAGGAGTATGCAGCTCTGCTTGTCAGGGTTTAGGGTGACAGGAATGGTGGAAAGACAGAAGGAATCACAAGCAAAGGAATATTTTCTACTACTTGTCACAGAACTTTGGAGAAACTAAAGGCAGATACTGAAAAAAAAGTCTCACACAAGAAACAACTTGCTTAGTGATTTTTTGCCATTTAGTTTAAATCTCAGATAGCAAAAGAAGGAATTCTCAGGTATTTTAACAGAAAAATGAAGACAGGTTTGAAACAAAGGCACTTTTAATGACATTTTTGTTAATACTGCTGTTTTTAGTGCCAGTGTCCCAAGTTTCAGAATAGATTAGCAAACTCAGTGCATCAAGGCACACACTTATATGTACAGCACACTACAACTGTGTACTTCAACTGACAACAAGCGCAGTTGCTGCTCTGTGAAATAATGCAGCATGTTAGAGAAACCACACAGGATGGCCTTAAAGGAAGAAATTTTCCTTTGTCACACCCTCCTCATTCACCTGAAAGCCCTTCAGGGTGGAACCTGTGACTGTTCCGCATGTAGATATAGAGGTGATCACAATGCCTCAGTTCAATAAAAAGTTCACTTAAATAACTGTAATGATGTGAATAGTCCCACTGAAAGATATGGGCATTTTTAATCGTCAAAAAACTTACTTTTATAAGTAAATAAATACTTGATCTACAAATAATGTGCTATGTACATATATCAAAGAGTGAGAAGCATTTGATGAACAGGTCTGAAAGCTCAACTTCGCTTTTATCCACAGGTTTTCTGGAGAACGGATAAGCTATTTACTTAAAATAACTCACTCTTGTCACTAACTTCCAGTAAAATAATGAAAACTATACTTTCAGGCATAACCACATACCTAGCTTGTCATATTCACCAGATGTTGGCTAACTAGCTGGCAGAACTTACAAAAGCTACTGGAATTTCTGGTTGACTTGCTTCTCAGCCCTTTTGCAGATCTGTTTGAGTCCATGCAGTTAATGTATTTCAAAATGTAAGCAGAGCTGCTGAATTTCTCACTTGAAATCAGAAGCTTTTCTGTGTATCTGTGAGAAAAAAGATTTGCAGTTGTTGAACAAGGGTTTACAGGAGACGCAGAAACCACAGCACTACTTTCCGAACCACAAAGCTATATGTATGAGAGTATCCTACCATAAAGCTACATGTAACATCCTCTGTAAACTTACAAAGCACACAAATTCAAAAGTCAGTAAATGAAAAAAACAAGTATTTGTTACTTAAATAAGAAACAGAAAACTCATTGTATACGATAAAATATTCCAAATTATTTTTGTAGTGAGATATTTTGAGATAGATTATTTCAGAAAAAAAAAATAGTAAAAATTAAGTAAATTTGAAAAGATACCATTTACATCTTTAAAAATTTTTATCATAGAATCATAGAATGTCCTGAGTTGGAAGGGTCCCACAAGGATCATCGAGCCCAACTCCTGTCCCTGCATATGACAACCCCACAGTTCACACCATGTGTCTGAGGGCATTTTCCAGTCTCTTTTTAGAATCATAGAATCATTTTGGTTGGAAGAGACCCTCAGGATCATAGAGTCCAACCATAGCCTAACTCTGGCACTAAACCATGTCCCTAAGAACCTCATCTAAATGACTTTTAAACACCTCCAGGGATGGTGACTCAACCACTTCCCTGGGCAGCCTGTTCCAATGCCTGACAACCCTTTCTGGGAACAATTTTTTCCTAATATCCGATCTAAACCACCCCTGGCGCAACTTGAGGCCATTTCCTCTTGTCCTATCACTTGCTACTTGGGAGAAGAAACCAACACCCTCCACGCTACAATGTTCTTTCAGGTAGTTGTAGACAGCGTTAAGGTCTCCCCTCAGCCTCATATTGTCCAGGCTGAACAGCCCCGGTTCCCTCAACCGCTCCTCATCAGATTTGTGCTCCAGGCCCCTCACTTGCTTCATTGCCCTCCTCTGCACTCCCTTTAGTATTTCAACGTCGAGCAAGAGGTGTGTGCATGACCATAGCGGTCAAACAGCCTTGAAGTTTCTGTTGCTTTCGGGGGGGAAAATGCGGGGAGTGCATCTGCCACATAATCAGGAGCTTTCTCCTGTTGTGGATGGTCAGTGAGATTCTGAGCACCATTTACACTTTTTCAACTTCTCCTTCCCATCAGTCCCTTGGCATGTGTTATGTTTCAAAGCAAAACGTCACCACTTTATGCTGCAAGAGGAAGGTAACATGATGGTCAGGACCAAGGCACAGAACTGGACCTTCTTGTCACTCAATGCTGAGCACTAGGCCAATGGGAAGGTAGAAAAGGTCAATAGTATAGCAAGATGAGAGGAATATTGACCAGTGGCCTTCTAGACAAAAAGTGGCGATTCTCTTGTAGTAACATACACATTTCTTTCCTGGGATACAGGTGTTTCCTCAGGTTTCCTACGAGAAAATAAACAAAGCTCCTGGGAGAAAGAAAACGCTTCTACAAGTGCAACCCCTGCATGACCTTTTTGTCTTCTTGGACAGTTAAATATCAGAGACATAGAGGTAAATCACAGAGAAGGAGAGAGGAAGAAAAACGGAAAAGACTCATCCAAACACTAAGACTGGACAGGTATACATTTGACACTTTATTTCTATAAAGAAATAGTAAGAAATTTTAGAAAGACATACATATGAAGAAATACTAAGAACTGCAGGCAATCCATACAATGTATTCCAGCAAAGGCAAAAGGAATAGGCATGTATTGGTCGTTCAGTTCAATTACAAAAAAATCACTTTGTCAGTAGTCAGATTTGAGACAGCTTTGTTTCCAGATGGCTGGGATGCCTGTAATAATTTCTTAATGGAATTTGAATAGTCCTCTATTTATAAAGTGTCCCAATATACACTGGGACATCCATGCTACAGAAAAGAGAAAGGGGCACAACTTTGTATTTCAATATTATAGCAAGACTCTGAATCTGTATAAAGTACTAGCAAATTGACAGCTGCCTGTACAATCGCACCAACTCCGATTAGTAAATCCAGACAAATGCTGATCTGCAGTTCTCAATTAGCCACAGAAGCAGGTATATGAATGGCAGTGATTGCTGAGGGCATCAAGTGAGGCTTTGCCCGTGAAGAAAAGATGGCATTGGCTCTGAAACCTTTCAGATGCCAGCTAGGAGAGCTGCAGCTGAATTTCCATAAATTGGTGACTCCTGCACCATCATTGCAAGACCTGCAGATCAGTTGTGCAATTCCTTTCCCCTGTTGTGGCTGGCACTTGTATTTTCCCTTCTGAAAGGAGCTCGACCCCATTAGACACCATGCAAGGCTCAAATATCCAAACAGCAGAAACTGTTTAAGTATATGCATCTTTTGGAAATGCTGCTTTCTAAACTCTGGTGATGACAGAAAGGGGGGTGTTTGCTTCATTCCAGAAGTGGCTGATATGCCGAAGCAGCAAGAAAGGAATGAATATGTAGCTGATGTGGAGACAATAATGTGGTAGAAACTGAAAGCAAGTCATGTTTAAGGAAGAGTGATAAGAAAGAACACTGTGCTGTGTGCTGAAGACAGAAACTTGCACTGGCCCAAGAGAAGCAATGAGTTCTCTCTTCATGTGTTGAGCAAGTTGGTTCAGCATCAGTCTGCCAAGAATGAGTAGCTGGAAATAAAACATGGAGGGTTTTATGGAATGGAGGAAGATGCCACACAGAATGTCCTCGTGTCCCTCCCAGATGATAGGCACCACCATGTGTAACACGCTCCGTATATCCTGAAGTTCACATGCCAGCTCCACCCCTCGGAGAGATGTTCCAGCTGCTGGGCACCTGCTCATGGAGCTGATGGGTGAGCCAGCAAGGCCTCCTGCGAGGGGTGGGATGGGTCTAAGGGCCATGCGGGGCTGCTCTGGCTCAGTGCTGCACGAGTGAAATGTGCCGGCCGGAGCAGGACACGGTGCCTCTCTCCTCGCCCCCGCCAAGGTGGTGCTGGGGCTGCATCGTGCCCCTGGAAGCCCAGGTGTCAGAGCTCATCCAGGAAATCCAAGCAGCCAAAATCAATCAGCACCTACAAGGACAGAGTCAGAAAGCACTGATGAAACAACAAAGGCAAGAACAGTGGTGACTTAGTTGCCTGTTCTTTGGGAAGTCCAATAAAACAGGAGTCAAGGACTACTGTGCTGCTCTGGCCCCTTCTCAACTCATGCGACACCCTCAGGGCACAGAAAGTTCTGAGAGATGGGCAGTGCCCCTTGGCCAGGCAGTGGGCTCAGCAGGGAGCCCCTGGGGTGCTATGACGTCCTTTCCAAAACCCAAGCAGCAGCATCTCTCACTGTCCCTTGCTAGAAACCCTGGCTTGAAGGAAAAACACGCTGTTTTTTTATTGTTCGCTTGGTTTTCACTTCCCCCAATTATCTCAGGTGAAATGTGGGCTTTTTAAGAAGTGCCAGTATCTCCGTGTCTACAGCCACTTGGAACAACTCCTTGCTGTGTCTTCAGGATTCAGACACCAGCCGGCACGGGGATTGCCAGCTGACATGAACAGGAAAGTGGGGCTTTGCGTCTTTCTGTAGGCAGAGGGTCAAAGAGCTCAAACCTCTGAGTCTTGTGACCTTGCTGTGGTGTCTGCTCAGCCTGGCACAAACAGAGCTTCAACAGGCACAGCATGAAAACCGCCACTGTTGGAGTGGTGTGCTTCTCCTGACATACACGTTCTCCCAAAGGCAGGTGTGTGCTTCCTGTCTGGGGCCATCTCTGGGGACGTCACAAATATTTCCTGTATTCAGAGCAGTGTTCAGAGCTTTGAGAGATGGGCAGCAGAGTCTGCTACACACCTGGGCTCCTCGTTCTTTTCGCCTGCTTGGATTTCCTCAGTTGCCCATTGCTCACAGCCCTGTTGCCAGCTTCCTGCGCTTGCTCTCGGGTTGCCCATCGCTCTGCTCTTCACAGGATGGTTTTCTCTTCCTGTCTAACCGTGAAGAGCCTGGCAACCTTTGCATTCAATGACATGGTTAGAAAGGTATTGCCATTCCAAAAATGAATCCTGCTCTTAATCAAAGCTACCTCATCTTACCCTCTCTCCCCAGAGGCGCTATTCAGGTGTTCACTTTCCAGAGAGTCTGGAGGCACCTGCAAGGGAAATGTAGAAGTGAAGATGTGGCAGGGACCTACTTGCCCAATATCTGCCTCAGCTCTCCACTTTTGCAGAGCTGCAGGCTGGTGGAGGACCGTGCTTGTTCCTGTGGCAGCAATCGTACCCTGCAAAGCAAGGATGCTTTTTTATCATGCTGTTTGTGGCCCTGCCATACCTCTGAGGATTCCGCTTCTGCCCCTGGTGCTGGCAACTCCTCGTCGGACGCATGGGCAAGCCCAGTCTCCTCCTCCTCAAAGAGCTCCTCGTGGTGGTCAATGAGGAACTCCACCAGCTGCGTCACCTGCACACAGCAAACCATTGGTTTCCAGCCCGGTGGCTGAAAAGGGGTCAGACAGCCCTTCCCACTCCTGACCCTCACTTCAGTGCAGAAGCTGCAGCTGTGGGGCTGCACTTCCCAGCAGCTCCCCAGCAGCGTTTGCTGAAGAGAGGAGAGAGCCAGGAAGCTCTGAGCAGCAAAGCTGGGCTGGGCCCAGCAGGCTATAGCTGGCTGTTCAACACAGCGTACCTTCCCGGTCATCTGCACCAGGACGTCCAGGGGCAGCGAGTCCTCCTCGGGTGGGCTGAGGAGGTTCGGCCCCACGCAGATGGCCAGGTTGGCAGTGGTCATCCTGCTGATGCTGGTGTTCCTGCTGATGGTGTGGAGCAGGGTGAGCAGCTGCTTGAGGAGGAGGAGGTTGGGCTGGGGCAACTTGCTGGCCACACTGAGGGAACAGGAACACAAGGTTAATAATGGAGACGTTGTCAACAGAGGTCTAACTAGGCTGGTCCCAGCCAAGCCCACGTGATGAAAGGCTCTCTGGCCACACCTGATCTACAACAGAGGGACTGCCTTGGCTGAGATATGGCCACCTCCTCCCCTCCCTTCCCTTCTGGATAGAGTCCCTTCATGGAGTCACCCCCAATGTCTGCAGGCATTGCCCCAAGGAGAGAAACGCTTTTCTGTGCCACTTTCTCCCACAGCCTGACCCCACAGCAGCAACAGCAGCAGCATCAAGAGGTGTCTGGCAGAAAACATGCCTTTTTCAGGCAGGCCGTGGCTTTGCAGGCAAGTTTTAGGCTCTGGCAGCGCCTGCGGAGCAGCCAGGCTGCTGGCCCCACTTACTCCTTCAGCCCCGCCAGCCTCTCCTGCCTGCTGGTCTTCTGCAGGGCGCTCATCCAGTCCTGGTAGAGCTCGTTCTGGAGGAGCTTGGAGGGGATCTTGCGCAGGAACTCCTGCAATGGCAAGGGCTGCGGGTGAGGCTGTGCCCACTGCCGCCGGCAGCACAGGCAGCATCCCCAGCGCTTGCGCTGAGCAGCAGCTCCTGGCTCTGGGCTCCCGCTGTGGCAGGTGCCCGTCAGCACTGCCAGAGCCGGGAGCTGCGGGCTCCAGGTCAGCAGGGTTCACCTTCAGGATGCCGGCCAGGAGGTGCACCGGCTGGCTTTCGAGCTGGACCTGGGCTCCGCGGTCCAGGGCCTCCCGCAGCTCCCGGGAGGCGCGCTCGCCGGCCGCCAGCCGGAAGATCCCCTCCGTGGATGGCCCGTGCTCCTGCAGGAGAGCCAGCAGGTCCTGCGGGTGACAGAGGAGGACGTTGCTGGGCTGGAGACAGGCCATGGGACAGGGGAAGCTCCTCAGGGGCAGGAGCAAGTGTGGAAGGGTCTGCAGGGCTCACTGGGGCAGGACAGGGATTGGCTGGAGGTGGGTGACGTGGAGAAGAGGCAGCTTTGTCCCCAAGACCCATCTGGGGTCCCTCGGATGGGGACACTGCATCTCCAGAGGAGCCAGTGGGATGGGACTCCCCGGGCAGGCAGGCTTACCTGGATGGGCTGGGGCAGCGCACCGTCCTGGCTGCAGAGAGCTGCCAGGGGCCGGCCAAACAGAACCCCCGTGTCACCACAAGCTGGTGGCTCGGCAGCCTCTGCAGCAGCTGAGGTCCCTCGCCGTGCAAAGGTCCAGGGCAGCCACCTCCACCTCCTGGCAGTCCCACCTGCGGCCAAGGAGAAGAGAGCAAAGAGGTGTGGATGAGAAACGCCAGGCAAATCTCCCTTGGCCATCTCAGCACTGTTCTCCTAACTGGCAAGAGCAGGGGAAAAGGATAATTTGCGAGTAAGGGACCTCAGGGGCTCAGGTCTCTCCCTCTGCAGAGCAATGGGCATGATGTACATGCCCTGTGGGAAGGGCAACAGCAGCCTCAGTGCAGCACAAGTGCCCGTCTGGGACAGGAGGAGAGAAGGGCCAGCCTGCCCCCGTCTTCCCAAACTCACCAGCCGAGTGGTCAACCCCACCTTCTCTGCTGGAGGAGACAAGCGGCGGTGGCTGCTGCTCTGCACCAGCCTGCAAGAAAAGTGTTGAGCTTACTGAACAGCCCCACAGTACAAAGGTCCCTCGGCATTGTGCATCATGCCCTGGCCACGCGTGAGAGATATGGACGGCCGAGATTGCACCCAGAGGGATCCTCACCTTTGCCTGGCTCTCAACCAGCCTCTCCAGGCTGCTGGTGTGCAGAGTCATGGCCTGGGCAAGGGGAAAAGAGCAGAAGGTCAGAAGTGATGCACCTGATGCTGGGCTGGAGCAGCCTGTGGGGACGGAGCAGAGTCAGGAGGGACACTCACGGCATTGCGGGCCCTCAGCTCCTTCAGCAGCAGCTTGAAGGAGGGCAGCTGGGTGACCCGAGCTCCCTCCACTCCTTCTGGTGTTCTGTGCAAGGGGAAGGGGAAAAGAAAAGCTGTCTCACACCAAAGCCGTGTTTTCCCTCCCCAGCCAGCCCGGGAGCACTTCCAAGCTGCCCCAAAGCATTCGGGTACTGTGCGGCAGTCAAGTGGAGAGCAGTGATGGTGATGAGGACGGGGCTTGGCTCGTGTTGGCTGCACAAACCCGGGTGAAGCTGCTCCACCAACTTTGCCCAAGTAAGAGCTGCCCACAGCCACGAGTGCAGCTCTCCCCATCTGGGGAGAGGAGTTGCTGCATCGTACAGCTACCCCTGGAGCATCCCCCATGATGTGAGCACAGGCTCCCCAGGCTGCACTGCCAGGCAGGGCTTACCCAAGGAGAGCGCTGACCCAGAGCTCCTTCACTGCCCGGCAGCTGCAGAAAGAGGAGAAACAGCCTGAGTGCCGCTGCTCCCCAGCCTGCGGGCACAGGCGGGTGCCGGCACAGCCCTGCCTCATGGGGATGGCCACAGAGGCAGGACAAAGTCTCTTGGGGCAGGACTCGTCCCGGCCATGAGACGTGACACCGAGACTCACCGGAAAGTGACAACGCAGGAGCCGCAGGGCCAGACGAGGACGAGCGAGGTGGTGTGCTTGCCTTCCTCCTCCTCAGCGCCATCGCCGGCTGCCCCCTTCCCACTGCTCAGCACCCGCAGCTGGCCCAGGGCCAGGCAGAGCTGCGGACGCTGGGCGCTGCCACGTCTGCAGAGAGGAGCGGCAGGGAGTGACCTGGAGGTGGCTGAGCCCATGGCTCCCCTCTGGCGTCCCCCTGCCACAGGCACGGCCATGGGCGCATCCAGCCCCGGGGTGCCGGGATCCTGGGTCTGGTCCCTGGGTGTTCCTGCCCTGGTGTCAGGGCCAGGGCTCGGGAGGAAAGGCAGCTGGGCTCTGCGAGTCTTACTGGGGCTTGGCGATGACCAGGGTGTCTCTGAAGAGGAGGAGGTCCCTCTTCCTCGTCGCACGGCCCTGGGTCACCCGCACGCGCTGCCGGAGCAGTGGCTCGCCAGATGCCGGGACGGGCACGCTCTGCTGCGCGGGCTCAGGGTCGTCCCTGCAGAGCAGACGGTGTTGGGCACGAGAAAAGCAGCACTGCAGGGTCTGGCTGTGCTGGGGTGTCCCTGAGCCTTGGGGGAACCAACCTGGAGCCACGGCAGCAGTTCACCTGGCCCATCCCGACGAGGACAGAAGAACTGTCGCGTTGGACACGCTGGTGGTCCTCTAGATGCTGCCCTTAGGCAACAGAGAGGCTCCCAAAGGGCGCCCAAGTGCCGAGGAGTGCTGCTGGGAAGAGCTGGGCTCTGCCCCGTGCCGCTCCGTGTTGGCACAGAACCGTTGCCGGGCCAGCGCCGGGTCAACACAGCATCGCATTCTAACCGCCCTGGTGGGGGAGGGGCACTGGGGGTCTCCCCAGGATGCCCAGGTTCTCTGGTCCTGGTGCCATGTTGCTTTCCAGCAGCTCTGCCCAGCTGCTTTGTTTAATGAGTCTGAGTGCTTGTGTCCCAGGATCCTTTATGCCCGTACTGGTGCTACCTGCAATTGGTTCCGCCTTCTTTCTGCAGGTGTCCCTGTTCCACTGCCGTGAGGATGAGGAGAGCATGTTTCCTCCAGCCAGAGCAACGAGCCAGCTGGAAAGGCTCTCTTGTTGTGAGACAAGGAGAAAGAGGACCCAGCCTGGTGACAGAGTGCAGAGCTGATTTTCCTTAACTCCAGCTTTTTAACGCCTACTTTGTTCTTCTTCACATAATGTCCAGCAAGAAGTCGGTGTTAGCACTCTCGTGGAAAACTGGAGAGCGCTTTGGCTTTTCCCGGCTGCAGTAGAAACAGCAGCTGCATTGCTGCCTTCTTGAGTGAGCAACTGTCTGCAGAATTCCATGTTCTCAAGGATGGGGAGCAGGGAAAGTCCAAAAGGTACCTTCTCTTGCAGTTGCTGTCTTCCAATTCGCAGGTCCAGGCAGCTCCTTGGTTTGGGCTTCTTATGATGAAGGGCCCAAAACTGAACACAGTATTCAAGATGAGGCCCCACCAGCACCGAGTACAGTGACACAATCACTTCTCTAGTCCTTCTGGCCACACTATTTTCGATACAAGCCAGGATGCCGTCGACATTTTTGGCCACCTGGGCACATTGCTGGGTCATGTTCAGCCAACTGTCAATCAACACACTCAGATCTCTCTCTGGCAGGCAGCTTTCCAGCCACTCTTCCCTGAGCCTGTAGTGCTGCTTGGGGTTGTTCCGACTGAAGTGCAGGACTCAGCACTTGGCCTTGTTAAACCTCATAGAATTGGCCTCAGCCCAACAATCCAGCTGGTCCAGATCCCTCTGTAGAGCCTTCCTGCCCTGAGCAGATGAACAATCCCACCAAATTTGGTGCCATCTGCAAACTTACTAAGATTCTAGAGAACTGGCCCCAATACTGAGCTTTGGGGAACACCACTTGTGACTGGTCGCCAACTGGATTTGGCTCCGTTCACCACACCTCTTTGGGCCCGGCCCTCTAGCAAGTTCTTTATCCATCACGGAGTACACCCATCCAGGCCATGAGGTGCCAGCTTCTCCAGGAGAATGCTGTGGGATATGGTGTCAAAGACTTTACTGAAATCTAAGTACACAACATCCACAGCCTTTCTGTCATCTACTAGCTGGGTCACCCTGTCATAGAAGGAGATCAGGTTGGTCAAACAGGACCTGCCTTTCATAAACCCATGTTGACTGGGCCTGATCATATGGTTCTCTTTTAAGTGCCGTGTGATGTCACTCAGAATGATCTGCTCCATGACCTTGCCCAGCACCGAGCTTAGACTGACAAGTCTGTAGTTCCCTGGATCATCCTTCCAGCGCTTCTTGTAGATGGGCGTCATGTTAGCCAACTTCCAGTCAACTGGGACCTTCCCAGCTGGCCAAGATTGCTGGTAGACAATGGAAAGTGGCTCAGTGAGCTCCACTAGCTCCCTCAGCATCCTTGGGTGTATCCCATTTGGCCACATAGACCTGTGGCTGTCCCAGTGGTGTAGCAGGTCGCTAACCATTTCCCCTTGCATTATTGGGGCTTCATACTGCTCCCCAACCCTGTCTTCTGGCTCAGGGGGCTGGGTACCTGGAGCACAACTGTCTTTAACACTGTCAGACTTGGGGCCGTGACACCTCCCTGGGGAGCCTGTTCCACTGCTCCACCACCCTCTGGGTGAAGAACCTTTTCCTAATGCCCAACCTAAACCTCCCCTGGCACATCTTCCTGCCATTCCCTCAGGTTCTGTAATTGGTCACTAAAGAAAAGAGATCAGCAGCTCCCCCTCCTCCTCCCCTTGTGAGGAAGATGTAGACCATGTGTAGACCATGATGAGGTCTCCCCTCAGTCTCCTGCAGGCTGAACAAAACAAGTGACTTTAGCTGTTCCTTATACGGCTTCCTCTCCAAACCCTTCACCAACTTCCTAGCCGCCTCCTGGACACTCTCTAGCAGGACACTCTCTAGTAGCTTAATATACTTTTTTTTTTTAAAGAAGAAGTTCAACTTGAGGAATTTTATAGTTGAATAAGCCTCAGAGTAAAAAGAAAGGAAAAAGAAATCTATCAACTGTGCAGCCACATCGGGTCCATGTAGTACATCAGACATAGTAGTGACTACAGAAGATATCATGTCTACGCAAGAATGGTTTTTACCTTCAGGGGAAGGATCCATCTCCACCAGAACATTAAAAACTTCCGTAAAATCTTTGAGGTTTATTTCCTTCCTGCGCAAAGTGCAGAGAGCACATGTGCCAGAACCAAGACCCACATCAGAACAGGATGCACCATATACACTAAAACCAGAAATACATACTGAAAGAGGAAATATGTTGGCCTGGCATAGCAGCCCCCGTCTGCCTATGCCTTTTCCAACAACATGAATATAAAGGACCAGAGCAACTGCTGCCTCCATTATTAATCTATCCCCACTCTTTCTTTCAGAAAATGTCAATAAAAGAGGTTAGCTTGAAACTAATCAAGTAGTGGGTTAGTACTTGTGTTCAAAGTAGCCTGAGCTCTCCCAGTTTTGTTTCACAGAGGCTAATAAGAGAACGCTGACCGGTAACTGCTTTAGTCTAATTCTGATTGCATAAAACAAAGTAGCAGAGGTGAGGATATTTATGTCCCTCAAGATATCGGTGTTTGTGGACTTACTTTACTCATCTTCTCCAAATCCTCATTGATCTCATGTCATCATCTCAAAAAGTCAATAGGCCATTACTACCCAGAACAAACAGTAATCGCACCTAAATACAGTTCATTTTGTGAGTGTCTCAAAAAGCCTTGGAAAAAATGGCTAAGTTGATCGTTAAAAAGGCAGTAAGATCATCAGAATTGAAATGGCATGACTAATTAGTATCAATATCTGGTACTCATTCTTATTAATAAAATAATCATACTGGTCTTAAGAGGCTAATAAATTTGTCAATATTCAAATAAAACACATTAACTAAGGGGCACATCCCAGCACATCTTTACTTGAAATATTTTCTTCCTCAAGTCTGTATTTGTCATATTGCTGATTGTTGAACAAGAAACATTCAACTCTATCTATTACACTCACTACATACTATTTACTCACTGCATAATTATGAAGAGTAACAAGGAGGTATCATTTTACAGACAATAGCTACTTAATGGCTGTGGTACCACTGCAAGAGAAGTATCATTGCATCCCTTTCACTCAAGGGAAAAAATTATGGATAGCTGGTCAGAGGCAGAACTAGAGACCACGTATAATTCAGTGTTGTAGGAGCTGTGGGTCAGCCACGGCCAAGAGCTGACCTCCCACCCAGCCACTCACTTATCTCCCTCCTCAGCAGGACAGGGGAGAAAGTAGGATGGAAAAGCTCGTGGGCTGAGACAAGGAAAAGGAGATTGCTCACCAATTACTGTTACAGGCAAAACAGACTCAGCTTGGGGAAAACTAAATTAATTTATTGATAAATAAAATAGAGTAGGATGGTGAGAAATAAAGACAAAAACTCAAAACACCTCTCCCCATCCAGCCCTGCCTTAACCCCAGGCTCCACATCACTCCTTCATCTGTAAGTCCTCCACTTCCTTCCCCATGAGCGTTGCATGGGGATGGGGAATGGGGGTTTGTGGTCAGTCTGTAACAGCTCCTCTCTGCTGCTCCTTCCTCCTCCCACCTTTCCCATGCCCCACCAAGGTCTTCTCCAGGGGCTGCAGGGGAATCTCTGCTCCCACTTCTGCAGCACTTCCTCCCCCTTCTTCTCTCACTTCAGTGTCCGCAGGGCTATTTCTCTCACATTTCCCCCTCAATCCTTCCTGCCTGTGCAGTGTTTGGCCCTTTTGAAAATACATTTTCCTCAAGGTGCTACCACCTTGTCTGAGGGGCTCAGAAATGCCCTGCGGTGGGTGGGTTGGAGCCAGCTGGAACCAGCTGTTTCCAGCATGGGGCAGCCCTGGCCTCTCCTCACAAGAGGCCCCTGTGGCCCCCACTGCCAGCACCTCACGATGGACACCCAGTATAGAATGACACCAGCATATGGGATAAGCATCTCTGCTCAAGTGGAGAGAATCGGTCACCCAACTCCCATTCCCTGCTATGATCCACGGTATCTAACCGTACAGATATGAGAAAAACAGAAGAGAGATTGAGAATGGAAAGCCTATCCTAGCTAGATTCAGAACCCGCTCCACAAAATACCCTTCTCAGAAGGTCATCCTTATTCCACCTATTTTCCTTGAGCACCAATACTTTAGAGAGGGTTGAATTTATCTTCACATTTCGAAACTTCTGGCTCAACTGAGATAGAAACACAGCTTTGGTCCACACAAATCAAGGAGCAGCAGCTTCTCCAAGCTGATCTCAGAGGACCACATATGGCAAGCGTTGATTTGGAAGCACATATAGACAAAACCGGTTCTATCCTGTGGAGAACAGCACCACTGCTAATGTTTTCCAGCTGGTGAGGATGTCCTTGCCTCCACCAAGGGCTACGCTGTAGACCTGTTTCTCTCTGTATACTCCCTTCTAGTGTGATGCTTTGCCAGGGCTGGTGCCAGCCTGTCTGCTATCGTGCTTATTGCAGGAGCAAATCAAAACTTAGAAAGCTCTTCCTAGTTTTTATAAAGCTCTGGTGGAAATGGACCCCACCACCCCAAAAGTAAGAGTTTCCTCTGATGGAAACCACCTTACCAAAACGCCCGCCTTGTCATGTTCTCCTGCTGAATCTGAAACACCTTTCAACCTGGGACTACAGGAAATTGTTTCTCAATCTGTGTGGCTCAGGTCTGTGTTCAGGTTCCTCCTCCTTCAAGTCATTCTCCACATTTAGAATTTCCCCATTCCATTTTGCTTCTCACCCCACACCTGATGCCCACCAACTATTCCACTAGTGAACCGTTGTAATTAATTTTACAGAAAGAAAAACCGCAAAAAACCAGTTCAGAATTAGGAAATTGCAAGAATTGACTATACTTATTAGCTATGGAAATATAAATGCCCAAAGAATATAAAATTCTCATCATAATAATGAAAAAATGTGAGAGAACAGCAATTTAAAATTCCAGTACTTATTAACTAAATAACGCAAGTGAGGGAAATGAAATTTACATTAAATAATTAGAGATACTAAGTATTCTTGAAACTCTCAAAACACATTTTAAGAGTGAAAAGTTCATGCTTCCCCATACAATATTATTATGAAAAATTGATTTCAGTATTAAAATCCTATCAGTGCAATGCATATGTCATTTTTTGTTGCTGTAATTTAGCTTTTTACAATGATCAATTCCCAATTATTAGCCTGAAAAGCATCTCAATAGACAGAAATAGAGATGAATACCTTATCGCTATACAGCCAACATCAAATACTTTCTTTTTTTTTTTTCATTTTTCTTTGAAAGGAGGATATTAAACCACTGCTTATAAGATTTAGTGCTCCTTCAAAAAACAAACCCATTAGAATGAATGGCACATGGTCAGAAAAAAGTGTATTCTGAGTGTCTGAGCAGTTAATAAGCTGTTGGACTGTTGAGATATTAAAACAATAAATTTAAGATACAAATTCATGAGCAAGAAAAGTTGTAAAGTGTGTAGGCAAGCGCTCTATAGGATTCCATTTATTTGCCTCATGACAGTGAGTCGTTATAGTTCAAATCAAAATCCATAATGGAGATGAAAGAAGGTGGAGGAGCAGGACAGTGCTTTAGAGGACAAGCTGTAAGAGGGATCAGATAATGTAAGGAAAACAAAAGAAAAGGAATTAAGGTGTCAGGCTTCACCTTGGTCATTTTGCTTGTATATTTCCCTTCAGCCTATGGACTTGTATTTAGCTGTTGGGATAAGAATTAATCTTTGAACTGTATAAAAAATCCACCAATTATTTTTATTACTTATTCTTACATGTAAAAAGCATATATACACAGCAGGATTAGTCAATCATGTTGCTTACAATATAAAAATCAGCTACCCGACGTTATGTTTTTCTAATTCATTATTATTACACAGAGTCATAGATTATCATGGTGTCATACCGGGAGAGGCACAATAGAAAAATATTAAGAAAAAAAAAAATCCTGAGGAAAATGTCATCAAAAGCCTTAGGAAAGGAGACATAGGTGGACATGGGCAGTTTTTTGCCTTAAAACTTAAAATTAATGAAACAATGCTTGTCAACCAAGCCAGTGGGGTTCTAAAATACAAGCTGTCCAACAATTTTCAAAAATATGTAGACCTCACAATAGAAGAAGTAAGTCTTCGGAGGAATTAAGGAATGATAACAAGCTGAATTTGCAAGTGTTAGAAGATATCCCTAGATGAGATGAGAGCATGAGAGAAAACACAAAGGTGCTCTTTTGAATACATTTAAAGCAAATAATGAATACAGGTATCATTAAAGATTAGAAGGACATGCTGAGGGAGGATAACCAAGGTGACAGAAAAGAAGATGCAATAACAAGTTAAATACGTTTCCTGGGGGAAAAAAAAAAAAAAAAAAAAAAAAAAAAAAAAAAAAAAAAAAAAAAAAAAAAAAAAAAAAAAAAAAGAGAAAAGAGTAGCCAGTTCCAAACTCTTTCATGCAGCTCCATCCTCAATGTCAGAAATCCTTCCAGCAACACAGTATGGGGAAGGAGGCTCTAAGGTCTGTA
The DNA here is from genome assembly GCA_013399365.1 of Pampusana beccarii. NCBI lineage: Eukaryota > Metazoa > Chordata > Aves > Columbiformes > Columbidae > Pampusana > Pampusana beccarii. Next base: position 676,658 of record VWYH01008689.1, read on the forward strand.
CTGACCATGTGAAGTTATCACTGCTCTAAAACTTGGGTGAGAAGGAAGATTGATGAATTGGTGACAACCACACTTCAGCACTGAAGATCACAGTACTCAGCTGTATAACACTGTCTCAGAAAAGGGTTTTGCTTTTTCTTCCTAATCTATGGGAATACGATTGCAGACTATGCACAGTCCTTACTCTCTAATAAATAAAGCATCGAACAGAACACAATGAAAAATAAATGGGTCAATTGCTGGGTGAGGTCAAAAAACTTCCTTTACCCTTTGACTTCAGTAGTATTGCACTGGGTGCAAATTAGGATTAGTATTTGAATAATTCTGTACCAGACAATCAATTTGTATGATGAAAATAGAACCTGCCTACTCAATACTCTATTTACAATTGCAAATCAAGGATGAGATTGATAAATCATCCAATTTCTGCCAAGTTCTACACAAATAAGTTACCTATAGGCCAGAATTAATTTGTTGCAATGACATCGCAAGGTCAGGTCTTCCAAGGAAGTGTTATGCTAGCCCCACCACAAAGGGATGACAGCAGTCATCTATTTGTCCTCTTTGGGTTTAGAACTGATGTCTTTAGCAACTTTTTTTGACATGAAAAGGTGATGGCAGGCCAGAGGAGGAGCTTCTGAACCAGCAGTTTTACAGTGACCTGCATACTGAATGGGGAAGAGCAGTAGTTGAATTCCCAGTATTACTGCCAGTTTAAGACTGTGAAAATGGAATTTAGTGAACAAATTTGCATCCTCACATAATCTCACATGCCAGGCTGTTGTAGGGAATAGGTGAATAAAATTCCTATCTGTATTCTTCATACGTAATTTTAACATACACTTTTCACCTGAGAAGTCTGGTCCAATGAATCACTTGTCTTATCTAGACAACTCTGCCTTAAAGGTTTTATGAAGAAGTATGAAAAACTACAAAATCTCTCTGCATGAAGAGGAAAAGCAAAACAAATTACAAAGTTAAAGAAGAAAGAAGTTTTTCCTTAGCTACTGCCAAGTATCAAAATAGTTTCTGTTCACATTTGAAGACTCACTTTGTATTAACTTTTCTTCTGACATTACAGGAAACAGAACTTGCCTGAGGCTTCATACTTTATTTCTGAGATGTTTTGCCTGTAATTGTTAGTTGTCACGAGGTTGACTTGCTCTTGGATCGCAGTTTGTGAAGAGAGAAATCTGAGCAAACGTATTATTTTTAAAACCATGATGATACACGATAGGAAAATGTCATTCATGTTCCATTTCTGTGTAATGATCTTTTCTCTGCATACATGAGATATATACATAATGGTATGCTTAAAGGGAAAAATACGTATTTGAAAGAAAAAAAATGAAAACCCCACGAACTTGTTCAACAGTTTAAAATGCAAAACAAAGCTTATTTACCCAAAAAGAAATCCATATAAATCCCTATGATTCTCCTAGTCTCCAGATTGTGATGGAAAAACAAAGTAATTAAAACAAAACCAGGACGTTTTCTTAAACCCTGCTTGGAACATTGAGACTGAAGTGCACTACAGTGCTAAGAGGTACCAATTAATCCTGATTCTGTTGCTTACTGGACACACTGGCAAGTCAGTGAGGATCTGTACACAGCTTGTAACTGAATTTATGACCAGGTAATGCAATTGTTGACCCTGAATGCAGCTGCTTCTAAATACCACTGAAGAGCAACTGTTAGTAACCATGAATAGTAGTTTTAGAAAACCATATTTCACACTGTGAAAAAAACCTAAGTATGAGTTTTACTTTGCAACTGTCACAACCTTAAAGTTAGAAAGAAGCAATCCCCAAGTAAGTTCTCGCGTTCCTTCTACAATCAATGGAGAGAAGTGTGGGCTTCAAAACACCCCTGAAGTGATTTTGATGTCTAAACCAAAGTGCTTAGGAGTATTCCCTTACTATGTGTGGAATACATTATTATTGAAGGTAGGACCTTGTAACTCATTTTGCATAGCTTGAGAGATTCAGGTAGAGGAAGGCTGGCTTGCTTTCATTCCTTTTTCGGCAGGAGGACATCCCAAAGCAAACTGACTTGTATGCAACTTACCATCCCTCTAGGAACATTTTCTCCAGAAACACATTCTCTGGTCAGCACCTGTGAAACTGTATAAAAGAATATTAACAAAAACACAACCAAATAGCTCTATCTGCAAATACACTCTTGAATGAAACCTTGATCTTCTTCCCACTGGAACAACCAGTGCCACAGGTACCAGATGAGCCAAGTCACCCTCTGGGCTTCAAACCACAGCAAACTCACAGCTGTGTTGTTGACTGTTTCTTTAGGCAATTAGGGAACAATACTCATTAGTTTCTGAGTAGTGCCAGAAATTCCTCACTCAGAAGATGGGTGTAATATTATGCTCTCTTATCTGACATAACTGATGAAATATTTAGCTATGGCTTTAGCTATCCTGCACAATTATGACCAATATCTGAAAGTAATTCCTTTAAGAGAGCTATTAGGCCAGTGAAGATTATTAAATATATGATTTCCTTCTATGAAAAGCAGACCTCTATGTGTGGAAAAAAATAGCTCCTAGTCTTATATTTTTTTTAATCTTAAATAAGGTATCAAGGAAAGCACATTTGAGAATGCTGGGACTTGTGTAATATCATGTAACTTTTCAAATTACAAGTTATGAATTTATACTGCAAGGTTAAAGATTTTTTGTAGCTTTTAAGTCTGACAGTACAAAGTGCTAGTTATACATGACATAATGAAGTCATACAAGACAGAAATGAATTATTCATGAAACTAGTCATACTTATTCTGAAAAATTTTGCATGTATTATTCTTCATGTATTATTCTACATAACTGGAAAGAAAAACTGGGAACAAAATGGGTGGGAGATCTTCATAGACAAATAACTAAAACCCCACGAACTTCTGTAATTGTTAGCATTCCTCAAATTGGTGCTGCTCAATCTCACCCTGTCAAATTCAGGTATAATAATCTGCTGTTGCTTGGGATGGATATAATGACAAAGCAGCCTCTTAGCATGTTTGAGATAGATATAATAGCAAAATAAACTCCTAGCATGCTGCAAGGACTTGAAAAAAAGGGACATAATAGATTTTTTTTTCAGGGCTGCTCTATTGAGAAATATAGAGCATCTATTGAATCTAAGCTTCATACTCAAATCTTATCATGACACATCCTTCCCCCTTAAAATGATACCTTAATTAGGCATGTCCCTATCTTTAAATTATTATAGAAGAAAAAGAACATGAAATAAATTAATCTCAAATTACTTTGCTTGGTGAAACATGGTGTTTTTAAAGTAAGAAAACAATAAGTTTCTCTTCTTCATATAATGCCATCATTCATCACATCTACTTATTTCACTATTGAAAGTGAGTTTTTTCAAATAGAGGTGACTCTTCAGTGATTTCTGTGCATGCATTCCTGTCCTGTTCCTGAAGAACATTCCGTTTATGATACAAAAAAATGTTATGATACAAAAAAACTGTTTTATGAATTCAATTATAACAATGGAGGAAAGAACGAGCAAAGCAGAACGTTAGAGAAGAAAAAATTCCTTGCAGTGGGCAAGGCACTACAAATACACCTAGTGCACTTGAAAGTATGGGTTTTGTTCTCTTTGATGAGCAAAAATGCATAAGGCAATTCAGTCCTTTAGAGGTCTAAATTTTGTCTGCTTTGATATGAATACTGAGACAACTGTTTGGAGTGCTGTTCTCGATAAGAAATAAAGTAGGAGAATGCATTTGAACATTATAGGGACAGTCACACTTGTAACGATTAAACACAGTTTCATGCAGAGAAATTTCAAAAGCAAAATCGTCACAAAGGGAACAAAATATACTTTTATAGGAGCTTTATCTGACATGATAACACTATTCCTAATGTTAGTAACATATGCTAGTTTCATAGTCTCTGTTTTGTTTGTTTATACAATCTACTCTCTGTGTCACAGTCCTAATAATTGCAAAACTAAAAGTAATATATTCCTGCATTCTTATCCTTTTCCTTTCTCATTTATATTCTCAAATTTTAAATGTTTTACTTTTAACTATGTTTACTCTGACCTTCCAAAGAGAAGGATCATGGATGTGTAGAAAGCAAGAGTGGGAAGGTGAACCTCAGTAGATTGAGTGGGAGGTATGGGAAGACAACAAACTTCAGATCTCCAAGGACCCAAAAAGGCTAAGGTGCCATTCTAGGAAATAGTTTCAACGTGGGCTTGTTTCAAAGTTTTCTGAATCACTTTGCTATTTCATCTCCCACAATCACATTCTAGTGATCTGCAAGGTAAGAGGAAAAAACTCCATCCAACAGTACAGGCAGGGCTGGAAAACAGCAGTGCTGAAAAGGACCAGCGAGAAAGCTATCGTGATGGCCTGTGAGTTCAACATGAGTCAGCAATGTACCCCCTTGTGACAAAGGTTAACCACATACCAGGCTGTATTAGCAAAAGCTTAGCCAGCAGGTCAAGAAAGTCAATAATTTCCCTTTGTTCAGCACTATGGAGGCAGCATGTGAAATACAGTGATCGGGTCAGGGCTCCCCAAGACAAGAGATGTTGTCAAACTGGAGACAGTACAGCAGAGAGTCACTCAGATGGTCAGGGTGCTGGAGCATGGGACGTAACAATAGAGGCTGAGTGGAGCTGGACTTGTTCCACCTGCAGAAGAGAAGGCTATTGGGGGATCTACTTTATTTCTTTCACTTTATTCTTTATATTTTGTTTTTAAAAACGGGTTATTCAGAAGACAGAGTGAACTGCTTAGTCCTGCACGCCAAAAAAGACAAGAGACAACTGTCACTAGCTTCAACAAAATTAACTCCAATTGGACATAAAGAAAAAAATATTTCCAAAGACAAATTTAGAATTGGCACAGGCTGCCCAAGGGGGTTGTGCCATCTCCCCCATGGAAACATTCAAAACACCACTCAGGAAGGACCTGAGCAACTTCAACTACCACTGAAGGAAGCCCTACATGGATCAGGATGTGGGACTACGCCACCTTCAGTGGTCTTTTCCAATCTAAATTATGCTATGAACTATGAGGAAATCCATTTTCCTACTTATCTGCAGAGCAATTACAATGCCAAAATTTTGCAGTCATTTTTATGCAGCAAAGACCAGCTGAACAAAGAGATCCATTCCATTCCCAGCCATTCATTTCCATCTTTATATTAACTCCTCGCTTGTGCCAACAAAAAGCTGGTGCTTCCAGGTGGTAAGCTAGGCAGAGAAACCGGTCCAAGTTAAAAATGGAATATTTATTTTGCCTGCCCCTCTGCCATCATCTCCCTTTGTCCAACACAACTGCTTTGTGTGGGCACAGCAGCAGAAAAAGTAATCTGGGGAAGGCTGAAATGCCTCTTTTGGCAGCTTTGGGAGTTTAAAGTGATGGTTACACTACGGTATAAATTCTTCGAGTTTATCCACAGCCAATGCCCTTCAGCTCTCTAGTAATAAACAGTTTCTATGGGTATAATCTCTCCTTGTGGTTTCCACTCAGTTCTACCTCAGCTGGTGAGCTGTGGCCTCTGTGGTATGTTACATCTGCTGTGTGATATTAACCGTGTCACAAGCCACATTTTAAAAAATGCAAAATAATTTTTCATCTCTCATTTTTATGAATGCCTTATTTACAGGGCACTCAGGACCTCCTGTGCCCTAGAGGGACTCTTGCTTTATTAACTACAATATTACGACAAGATTCAAACACCCTGAAATTGACTTAAGCTGGACATATTTTTTTTAAAGTGAGGTAACCTAAAAGGACTAGTCACTGAAAATACTGTTCTTAATCACTGTGGTCCATGTCTCTATAGGTATAATACCTTTGTAACTTTAACGGATAGTATGAGACAACAAAAAAATGCTGGTTTTGGGAAGTACCAGACAACACAGTGATAAAAAAGCATAATGTTAAGAGTTGTTGCAAGTGGCTGCCACCTCCAGGTCTGGGGATTCCTCCTTCCCAACCGCTGGAGCCCATCCCAGTGCCCAGGGAACCAGGGTCTCTGCCCAGGCAGAGCAATGCTGCTGATGCTTTCTCCTCTGCAGGTTCAACCAGCAGTGAAGCTGAGCACTAATCCCAGAGACACATAGACACAGACATACACACCCATACACATACGTGGACACACACACAGAGGACACTGACACAGCCGGTCACACAGGTGGCCACAGACAAGGTGCAGCCCCCAGCAGCCCCCACATTCAGGACTCACACCAGACACAGACAGCCACGTCCCTACCTCCTCTTGGGCTGGCAGAGGCAGAAGGTCACTAGTGCGGCACACACACCACACGCTCCAGGTTCACAAGCACATGCACATTCACAGATTCCCTGAGCACCAGTATGGCCTCTCTGCCCCCCTGCCCGGATCCCGGCCCCCTTTACCCACTCCATGGGTTCTGACTCTCTGGCTGCTCCAGCTGGGTGCCCGCTGCACACACAGCACCCACACACTCATCCCATGGGCACCCCACGCTCACGGGTCACCCCGAATACCAGCTAAGCCCCTCCGCCTGCCTGATTGCCCTCCCTGGACCCAGCGCCTCCTGCTCCCCAGCTGGCCCAGCTTGGAGTTTGCCAGTGAATCCACATGCACACCCCACACACACCCAGTTTGGGGCAGGTACGGTAATCAGAGCTGGAATTTTTTGTTCAGCCACAGATTCAGTGTGCAGCCATTGAGAAGGCATTTGAACTACTCTAGTCCTCAGTTCTCTTTTCTCTGAGACAGCAGTGAGCCTGCTGGCTTTGCAGTGGTGTTCTGATCAGTGCACTCAAGTTTTGAGGTGGTCAGACATTCAGGTTGTAAAAAAAGAGAGTACCTTGATGAAGATACTGAATAAAAGCTCCCTTGAAAGCAAAAGGAAGGAATAGGGAAGATTAAAAAAGGCACCTCGCCTAAGAGGTTCAAAGCACAAAAGGGAGGGAATTCCTTTCACCCAGACACAGTCAGGTGCCCACACCAGCAGACTTTCACAGAGGTAAAAGAGAATCAATCTACATAATGTTCAGAAAGCAATTTATGTTACATGTCATTACGTGTTAGAGGCACTTCTTCAGCCACATTCACTGTAAGAAGCCTTCCCTGGTCCAGGCATTTGCTGACTCTCTATCAGGTTTAGACTTAACACACGTACCAACTCCTCATCTGCCACTGGGCACCCACAGAAAAGGAATGCACATTTGGGGAGGGCAGCCACAGCACATTTCAGATATTCCCTTATCTAGACAGCTGGGAATGATATTAAAATGAACCAAATGCCACCTTTGTGACTGGTTTTTGCAACTTCCATTTGGTTTTTCACAGTCACCATGGATCTGTATCTGAGCAAAACCAGAACCTGGATTCTAAATCCCATTCCAACAATGTATTCATACCCTTTGCACCACACCAAAAAAAAAAAAAAAAAATCTAAGAACTTCTGTTTTAGTCTTGTTTACCTTGGTCTGTGCACATAACTAAGCCTAAGTTTGGATCACAGAGAAAAGCAGGCAGACTATCTGTCTCTGAAGAATATGAGATACACTTTCACACCCAGCTCTTAACCCTTCTGTAGTTCCCTTCTCATCCGATCCCTGTTGGTTGACTGTTCTGTCTGGTCTCTATTTTCCAGTTTATAAGTTGTCTAGGATTTCTCTACCTCTTAAAGAAATTTAAGGACTGTCTCATGAGTGCCAAGGGGGCCCTGGTGATTACCCTCCTAACTTGGGTAGTATCAGTCTCCAAGTAGACAATTGACAAATCAGATGTATAACACTACAGGACTCCTACTGTGGCTGCTACATAATGACAAACTGCCATTAAAAGCTTCTTAGAAGCTTTTAATAAACTCAGAGAAAGTTGTTTGCAGTAGTTGGTGGTCTAGAAGGCACAGTTTGATCAAGAATTTTTGCAGACTTTGGACACCTCGGTGTTTATACAACACTCAGATATACTCTGGTATCGATTTAGACTAATTTCCATTAAATCTAGTCCTTTATCAAGAAAAAAAAAACCCAACAAAACACCACAACTTTTTTTTTTTTCTTTTTAGGAATGAAATATACAGAAACTTCACATTCCATTCCCTTACTATGTAAGATACTCTTTGTTTCTTTATTAAGATTGTTAAGGTTGGACAAGTCTTGCTGGTAGGTATCTCTATTAAGATAACTTATGCCCAACACTTATCAGCCTCACAAACTCCAAAAATGTGTTGATTGGCTAACACTGACAGCTTTGAAGGATAACATACCAACTCAAATCAACAGTCTGTATTCTCAACCACTTGATAATGCACAGGTTTTAAGACAGATTTAATTTTTTTAAGACTTTTTTTAGACTTTTTAACTGCATTGTTAGCCTTCACTTCTTGTATTGCTTTCAGCTCACTTTTGCTGAACACTGAGAGCAAGCAGGTATAATGAGAAGAAACAGAAGAGGACACATAAAACATATGGATGACATTTTTCAATGTGTGCATTTCTATATTATACATATAGAAACTAATAGTAGGCAACTGACCATGTGCAACACCAATACCTGACTTGTACTGCGCAGCAGGTATTGGATCCATGAATTAACTGCATATTTCAAATTGTGTGTATCTAGTTTTGAAATTCTAGTTTATATATCCATTTACTACAACAAGTAACAGTAAAAAGTAAACCATTTTTACTATCATTGTCTGTTTAAATGGTACTTATCCAAGGAAAATGGATAGACATTTAAAAACTGTTGGTTTAGCTCCTTTCCTCTTCATCTATGGACATGTATTCCATAACTGAAGAATAGAGGCTACAAAAAACAGTTAACATACTGGGGTATGAAATGTTCTCTGTAGGAAAAAAAACCAAAACCAAACTCACAGACAGCTTGTTTATGACTAGAAGAGTGTAAACACGCATCTATTTTATTTAACTCAGTAATCCTTTGACACAACTTGTGATGTGTTTGATCAGCAGGCTTCTTGTTCATCTTCTATCATAGAAGTGTCTCTGCTTTCCTCAGGGGTATTGACAGCTGGCAGCAATCAAAGCCATCTAACTGCCAGTATCTCATTTAAAGGGAATGACATTCAGCTACAAAACTCCAAAATGCCTTTAATTCAGTGTAGTATACTGTGCATCTCAATGAAAAAATACATCCTCACTTAGCAAAGGAGGCTTAGATCCTTTTTTCTAGGAAGGGTTTTGTTCATTAATCAGTACTTCAGAGGTGTGTTGCGTGTGGCATCACTTGATCTTGAGCGTACCTTGGGCATAAGGCAGCCCTGTCTATTATAATCCACCTTAGATATGTTGTCTTTGAGTTAAACAATATAAAGTTACTTTCTTCAGGATTAGTGTAATTCGTTTATCTGTGGCCTTTCAACAGAAGGAGAGTATTTCAGCAAATCACACTTTAAAAACAAATCACTTCACCTGTCTGGCTTTTCAGCCTGTTCACAGCAAGTCAATTGTAAGTTATCCCATAACATGCTGGAGCAGTGTGCCATGTCATTTTCCTTCTTACTTTTATCTCATTTGCCAGCATTCTCAAAGAAGAAAAGTCAAACCAACAAGGTTTTTAACGGCAGAGATTTTTGTTTTTTTAATGCATCCTTCAAGCATTTCACAGTTGTGTGGAAGGCCCCATCCTCAATCAGGCTTCATGGCGTATTATCGTGATGAAGGTATTTAACAATTAGCTTGAGTTAATTAAAAACTATGAAGCATAACAAGTGACACAGAACCAGATATAGTCAGAAATAAGGGACCTTATGATTGTCTTTCTCCTCATTCAGTGCTTGGATGGCAACTGGTAAGTGTTCCTTAATTTTTTTGTTTTCTTTTCACTATCCAGGTGAAAGTTCTAGTGGTATTTTACACATCCTATTTTTCAACTCGGACTATTTCCTCTACCATTTACTCGTACTCGTGTTCAGCAGCAACAGCAGGGCAAAGAGCTCAGATGAGATCTTGTTTATTCACTGACCAGTTCTAAATGCTTCTGCATAATAGAATACAAGATATTGTAGTTCCTTCTTCGGCTCCCTAATTCAAAACCAGTCATTTATAACAAAAGCTCCTAATTCCCCATGTTTTTCTCTCTCTTTTAGCATGATTAACATGACATATTTGCTATAGTCTGAAACAACTGATTAAAAAACAAACAAACAAACAAACAAACAAAACCCCCACCCAAACAAACAAGAAAACCCCAAACAAACAAAAAAACCCAACCTGAATGCACAGGTCAGTTCAATATATCCTCTATTTCATATCCATTTATCAACTGCATAACCTACTGGTCAGACTCACCCAGATGATGAACTGTAAATTAGGAGTCTTTTTTGTGCTAAAAGTCCACAACAATCCTGGGAACTGTTATCAAGGACTGCAAAAGTCACAATGACTCAGGTTGTTTTCATGGAATATTCTATGCAAGAATTTATCCAGCAAAACCTTGGAGCAGGGGAGTGCTGGTCCCGCTATCTGTTCACTCCTAGAATAAATAACTCCATTGATCCAGAAAACTGACTACATTTCTTGCAGCTATAAAAAATTAATCAAATCTCATCTGTAAGCTTTTACAATACTCATTTAAAAATTGTGATTCTTCTGCCATTTTTTCTTCTATCTGTGTGCTTTCCCAAACCTATTTTTCAACAAGTTAAATTTTGCTCATAGGATTAGAAAGTGTGCATAGAACAGCTAAATAATAGCTAGTCATTTTTTTCCAGTTCCATTTCTGATCCCCTTGTGTATTTTTATACCTTGGTATTGTAAAAGGTCTGTGCTTTTCTACAGTTATCCTAAGCTGACTATTGCATCAGTCAAAGCCTAGGTAAATCTAGACTAGAGAGATTAAAAAATGTCATTAGTGCAGCTGTTTATTATTTTTCCCTTGAGGTGACATCAGATGTCAAACCTTTGCAGCTTAAAGCTGAGCCAAGGTATATACTGCAGCAGATTGCCCATCTGGTGTGACTTCAGAATATTAAAATTTCCTGCAGGCTATCAGCACAAGGACCAGTCAAAAATCTTTACTATCATCCAGATGTCTTATTTCACACTACACAAAGTTGTGTGATCTTCAGTTAAGGTGTTCAAAACCATCATTAGTAGCTTGTGATGAATGTTGATCATATCACCCAACCACAACAATTCTGCATTTCATGTGTAACTGTCCAGCTAATATTTAATTACTGAAACAAGGTTTTGTCTGTGGTTCAAAATATTACAGGAAGTCAAGAACTGTCATTTACAAAGTATAAAATCAAACAGCTTCCTAGACTCTGTTGAACACTGTCACTACAGATTAATGTGATACAACTTCTAAGTGATTGCAAAGCCATGACTTACATAAGACTGAATCTGAATTAATACAGCTTGTACAATCTCCCAGTTTCTAGATACACGGGTCAAGGTTTCCTCTGTTTCTGACTAAAACATCAATGGATAATTATATCCATCCCCAACTCCTTTCACAAGCCGTACTAATAGACATGGGGATAAAATAGTCAATTCTGAGATTGTGCACGTGTATAGTTCAAAGCTATAAAATACCACAAGTCTGAAAGCTTTATTGAACAATGTTGACTATAAAATATGAATTATTTAATACATGTAGTGAACACTGAAAAATTACAACAGACACTTAGTGACTTTTTGTCCTATTTGAAGAGTGGAACACTACATTTGGAAAGCAAGTATTTTTTTATTGTGATATATCTGTTCTGGTGAATTTTCCCGTGTAAATGCAGGCAGAAACTCAGAGGGAAAGCCTAGAAATCAAATAGAGTTTAGGTATTCTAGTTTTCGCATGTAACGTAAGTATCAAGCTTTGGGTATTAATCAATATGTTTATTATTGTAAAATGCCAGGGTCCTAGAGCTGTAAGTGTTTTCAATGAAAGCAAGTCAATGCCTCCAAAGCTTGCTGTCTCTTTGTAGAAAAGAGACAGGAGACAGAACAAATCAGAAGCAACACCTAACAGTGAGAGCGGCTTAATTAAAATCTACATTTCTGTGGGCATACTAGCAAAGAATAATTTAAAAGAAAGATTCAAAAAGGAATAATTAAGTTGCTTGTACATGCTTACAGATCAGTTCTTCACAGAGCGAATGTCATCTGGGGAGAATGCACAAAGGTACCGAACAAATTAATGGTAAGACTGCTGTCATGCACTGATTTTCAAAGAGAGACAATTTCCTCATATTCCAAAAGGTTCCAGAGTGGAATGGGAAGTTTTTAAAGGGAGAAAAAACAATACATTGTAACAGAAAAAGGTAGGGGGAAAAAAAGAAAAGATGAAACAGAAAGATGGAATACATATTGTCAAGAGAATGTGCTAGAATGTCTAGGTTGGTAGCAGCATCAATCTTTCTTATCACTGTCCAAGTAAGTCCACACAAAAGGAGAGTATATTTGCAACTTAAAACTTCCCACAGTTTTTGAAGTACTTTAATATCCATAACGATAACAGACTGCAGCAAAAGGAGTAAGGGAAGTAGTCTTTAATCCTTTGGGGAAAAAAAAAAATCTGTCTTCAATTTTCAGTCTATCAAAGACTATTGTCAGAGATGTTCAGATTATTTTGGAAGTATAATTATTCAAAGTTTAATTCTCTGAGGATCACAAGACAATTTTCATGTTAATTCCAATGAGTTATTAACATTGCTATTGAAATATTTCTAGGTTTTCTGAATTAACATTAATATGTCTCATAAAATCTAGTGAAAGGGAGTGAATTTATTGACTGCAAATTGCTGAAGTCCCCAGAACAGTTTGAGAAAATGAGATTTACCTCACCTACACAATATAAAAGGTACTCATCTAGTCTACGCCAGGTATTGAAGCACCATCTATAGTCAGCCCAGACAAAGCAGGATCTCCAGAGGTTCTTATTTCCATTTGTTTTATATTCATATTTTAAGAGTGGATGAACTGACTTTTGCAGGTGCTGGCTTTTCCTCACTAGCTAAAGTGAGAGCTTCACTTAAGTGTTTCTTCATTAATCACAGAAAGAGATTAACTTAGTTCTTTACCTTTTAGATTGCTCTAATCTGAAGAATATGAATTTCTCCCATGTATAAATGTTACAAACCCCTCATATATTTTGTTTTACGGATCCATAGCACTTGGAAATACTTCCTCCTTTTACTCATCCCCAATACCATTAGTGACTTATGACATGCAAGACCACAGGAAAGTCCCTTCACCTGAGTACAACTAGGAGTAACCATTACAGGGACCAAGAGTCTTATAGTGAATGACACTGCTCTTGGGGAGTGGAGGGTGAGTCAAGCTCACGATATGCACAAGCATACAATAGTTTGGGTTGGAAGGGACCTTCAAAGGTCATCTAGTCCAACCTTACTGCAATAAGCAGGGACACCTTCAACTAGATTAGGTTGCCCAGAGCCCCATCCAGCCTGACCTTGAATGTTTCCAGGGATGGGGCATATACCATCTCTCCAGTATTTTACCACCCTCATTATAAACAGTTTCTTCCTTATATCTAGCCTGAATCTCCCCTCCTTTAATTTAAAACCATTACCCCTTGTCCTATCATAACACGCACTTCTAAAAAGTCTGTCCCCAAGCAATGTGCTTTTATTTGGGATCAGTACCTTTCAATGCTCATTTCTCAGCACCATTCCATACACAAGCTTTCTTGCTGCACAGCTCCTTGCCCTGCACACTGATCTCACTTCTGTGCATGCTGCTCTTCAGAGAATCCCATATCTTGGTGCTCTGTTCTTATTTCTAGTGAAGAATGCAGAATAACTGACCAGGGTACTGCTCTTAATCATGTATGTTTTGAACCATTTTTTGGGACAATATGGTTCCTTTATCCACATTGTAGTTCACATAAAGGAAGTTGTTTTGAAAACATGTATCATCCATCCAAGTCATGTATCTGGACTGTCAAAGCTTGGCTACCTTAATCCTCCAGTACAGTCACCATTCTGCAAGCCTGTGTAGGTCTTCATAGTCCCTCTCTTCTAATGGGACTAAAATAGATCTTTGTTGATGTTTTTCTAGCTAGAAAACATGCATCTATCTGATGTCCAGATTTGAAACTCACACATGTAAATCACAACTTCAGGAGCACTTAGTAGGGTAAAGTGATTAATCCCCTGATGACTCTCTACTTCATTTTTAATCTTGTAAAAAGTTATCTTAACTTCTTTGAGGACACTTACTTTCATCTGCCTTCTCCCACAAAACCACATCTGAGAGTTAGTTACATCTCTGGGTTGTACAGGATAACCTCAATCACAATTCAACATAATGATCTCCCTCGTTTCCGCAGAGAGATTTTGTAAAAATAGTGAAAGCATTCATTTTTCTTAACCAACAGCTTTCATTTATTATAACAGAGGTGAAGGAAAATGGAAACTTACGAAGTTTATTCTGATTCACACCTGCCATAAAACTGCCACTTAAGAAACTTCTTAGAAGAAATACTGGAGGAGTACTTGTGACACAAAGTGCATCCTCCAAGTACGTTCATCTTCCTGTGGCAAGAGACGAAGCTTCTGTGTAATGCAAGAAAGTTAACACGTTGCACTCTGTAGAAGTGTATACAACTATGTGTGTTAAAGAGCCATTAAATACCAGGTTGTTCACTGAAACATGCCAAGGAACAGAGGATCAAAAAGCAATATGCAGATTGGATAGCAGCAGAGTGACTTCTGTTACCCACAAAATTGCTGATTACATTTCACCGACATTATATTTCAGGAATTTCCCAAAATTATTTATATCTTTTTTTTTTTAAAATGAGAGGAAGAATTTTTCTTAATGCACATGTGCAGTACTAACTATAGCTGAATATTAAGTTGCAGTAACCATGATATGATTATATCCATTTTTATTGAGAGCAGAAAAACTGGAATGAGAAACTTAAAGATGCATTAGAATAAGAAAATCAGTCAAAGAGAAATAAAAGCTATATAAACAAATTATAGTCAATTTTGAGACTTCCTCAATACATGACTAACTCATAAAAACCATTATATATGCACATATATATATTGTTTATATATAGCTCTCTCTCAAACTGATACATCTGTCAAAAGAAAATAAGGGATTTTTGAAAGCAGACAGTATCACACCCTAGTAGAAAGTAATATAAATTATCACAAGTAAAAATGAAAGACAGAATCTTAGAAGGAAATTTGGAAAGTGAATCATAAAAAAAAGACAGAAGTATATTAAAAAAGGAAAGCTATGAGGAATTCAGGGAGTTATCAAGAAGTAATGGAAGATAATTACATCACAGCATTCTGACGTGAGCCTCAAAAACTTTATAGTAAATGCCCTGAAAAATCTCTATGTTAGATCACACTACTACAGACCCTTACATTCCCAAAAAACTTCATCAGAATTTTCTCCTATGGAAACATTTTTTTTTTTCTTTCGGGAAAAAAATAATTATTTGCAATAATTTTACTAGGTACATTTAATAGTATAATGGTATACAAGGTTTGAGCAGCTCATCTAATTCTTTAGGAGGCTCTGAAAATCCCACATGAAGCATAAAATTATCTAACATACCCTTTATTGCAGCCCATGACACTCAGACCACTTACAATGTATAATTTACTTCAGCTGTCAGGCTTGGCCTAGTCACTTGGACTAGAGTTAGAACTGGAGATAATTTGGACCATAATTAAATTACAAACCTGAACTTTATAATAATGTGGTATGCAATGTATCCTAAATAGTGCCACAAATCACATCTCCAGTATCCTCATAAAGATCCATTTGATGAATTGTTTAATGGGCTTCTCTACTGATTTTTCCCTATCTAGGCAGTATCTTGAAGGAGGTATATTGAATTTCCTCAACTGAATGAGAGGCTAGCCTAAAATACTTTGTGAGAAATTATCAGCAACATGTAATCCACAATAAATTGATGAAGCAAAATACCTTCCTACTTGTCATAGCCTCATCTTTAAAAGGGTGACTTTGAAAGCTTCAAAAAGGAGAATGGTGCTATTCAGACTACAACTACTTCTGAAAGTTCTTAATTTAAATTCTAGCTACAAAAGAGAGAGAATAAATCCATTGCATGTAAAATTTCGTTTGACATTTCAAAAAGCTATGACTGATATAAAATCAATAACAGGATTGTGACATATTCTGTCTTCAGGGATGCCTTTCTCACCTGTATGTTCTTTAGTAAAGACAGCTATATAGCTATACCTTCAGAATCTGCTAAAACCATTTGCTTTGTTGTTTTCTTCAGTAACAACTCTCATGTAATAATTAAAAATGTATAAAAGTATTTTAAAGATGAATCTCAATGAAAGCTTCATTTCAGCTTGAGTCCTTTAAATACATCTTTTTAAGTGTCTGGAATTTACTGCCATGTATAACTGAAAAAAAGCCCTGATGACCTTTGTGTTTCTTTAAAACATGAATACCTCTTATAACTGCTGCAAGTCACATATTACATTGATGCTTAACACTGATACTTACCATTGTGCAGGTGTGACTAACGAAGATGCCCAGCAATAAAGAACAAGGATCGAAGTCAACAAGTTTCTGGTTTCTGAAAGTATTTCTGTTGGTAGAAGGGTAGAAGAAATGAATTGCAACAAATATGGCTTTTTTTTTTTTTTTTTTTTTAATGAGAGAGGGAAGAAAATAACTGTTTTCAGAAGATACTATTATAGTTCAGAGATTATTAAGAGACAAGAAATATATGTGGCAGTGTGCCCTTGTGGCCAAGAAGGCCAACGGTATCCTGGGGTACATTAGGAAAGTGTGACCAGCAGGTCGAGGGACGTTATCCTCCCCCTCAACTCCACCATGGTGAGGCCATATTTGGAGCACTCGGTCTGGTTCTGGGCTGCCCAGTTTAAGGACAAAGAATTACTGGAGCAAGTCCAGCAGAGAGCTACGGAGATGATCGGGGTCTGGAGCATCTTTCTTATGAGGAAAGACTGAGAATATGCACAGCCTGGAGAAGAGAAGGCTGAGAGGGAATCTTATCAATGCTTACAAGTATCTCAAGAGTGAGTGTAAAGAGGATGGGACCAGACTCTTTTCAGTGGTGCCCAATGACAGGATGTGGGGCAATGGACACAGACTGAAGCACAGGAGGTTCCATCTGAATATGAGGAGAAACTGCTTTACTTTGAGGGTGCCAGAGCACTGGAACAGGCTGCCCAGAGAGGCTGTGGAGTCTCCTCTGGAGACATTCAAAACCTGCCTGGACACATTACTGTGTGATCTGCTCTGGGTGAACCTGCTTTAGCAGGTGGTTTGGACTAGATGATCTCCAGATGCCCCTTCCAACCCCAGCCATTCTCTGATTCTGTGATTGAAGAGGTCTGACTAGACCCAATTTACTAAGCATGTGATCCAAATGGCTCTAAGCTACTTGTCTCTGCAGACAATTCAACATACCAGAGAAAACAGCATTTTCTTTAATTATCTGCCCTGTCACAGGGCTCTACTTTCACCTAAAATATTTTAAAGTATTAGATGAACAGTAACAAGCACATATATACTTGTCTGCCAGGGTGCCAGCGAATTATGTCAAACAAGTGTTTCGAGTGTTTCCAACAGTATGTAGCATACCAGGCAGTCAGACAGGTAAGAGTAAGAGCAGGATTTTAAAAAGAAGCATCATAAGACAAGTAACATCATACATTCCTAAAGCATCACATAAGTAAAACTATCTCGTTATCAAAAAATAACCCAACGAATCTAAAAAATGACTATTTTTCAGCTTAGCCTGAACTCAGTTCTCAGATTACTTTTAAACAGATTCATAACAGAAGTTTTCTGAATGATGATCTTAAGGAAAGAAAAAAAATCAATCCTTTATGAAAAGACTATTAAATCCAGAACTCCTTTTTGTCACATTTTAGTAGACTCATAACTCTGTAACTGTTCATAACTAAGCTCATAACTATAAGTGTACATCAGAAAATGTCTAATAGCTTTTTCCCTTGTGAGAACTTCAGGCTAGTGTCATATTAGGCTGCAAAATCTACTTGCTTCCTTTTTATGATTGATAACCATGATCTTCCAGCATAGAGCTCTAGCTATGGATTTTCAACTTCCTAGTCTACGACCCAAACAGGTAGCAGAGATGACATGTGCTAGTATAGTGGCAGTGCCACTGACTAAATGATAATCTAATGACATCAAAAAGCCACAAGAATTCTGGCTGTTTGCTTTACAAGAAAAAAATTAGTAAAATTTATTCAGTAAAACTTTATTATTTGAACAGACTATGCATTTTCTCATAACTCTA
This sequence comes from Pampusana beccarii, assembly GCA_013399365.1. Lineage (NCBI taxonomy): Eukaryota > Metazoa > Chordata > Aves > Columbiformes > Columbidae > Pampusana > Pampusana beccarii. The sequence goes on from VWYH01008689.1 coordinate 694,923, forward strand.
ACTTAAGTTTGTTCATTTATTAATATGATAAACTTGTTAACAGCCAGGTTCCTTAGTAAATCTAATAGATGAATGATTTGAGTTTTTAATGGGTACGTTATCTTAATAATGGAATAATAGACTTTACAAAACACCCATGCTGTGAAAATTAAGTAGCATCTTATCCATAGGTGACATTTAAGGTATTACATTGTAATACATTTAAATTATTAATGACTGCTGTTACAATACGAAAATGCAACTGCTAAAGAGTTCCTTAGATAATAAACAGCACCAACTGCCTGTGTTTTTCCAACTTAATTTTTATCAGCATTATAAGTTCAACAATCCCGTAACTTGGTGTAACTACTTTATGAACTGTTTGAACAAGATGTTAGGAAAGGTATAAGATACACATTCAATTGGTATGACTTACAAACAGCCATGCAAGTTTGAGGGATTTGGGATAGAATGGTCTGTTTGGTGCTTTTCATGAGAGAAAGAAGAAACCATTTTCCTGAAAAGACATGCCTATCTGCTGTTTGCCTTGCTTCTGCCAAGCCACAGGAGCTGTGGCTCTCGAAGCTTTTGCTTGTTAGAATACTTAAATAGTTTTAGTAATAAAGACAGTTAAACTTGTACACTTGCTGTATGAAAACAACAACATTGCTCACAAAATCCTTCATAACTTTCATGTGACAGTTTAAGAGGATGAACCTAATTACAGAACAGTTAATTAACTATTTTATCTTCTTCTTATAGGCAAGAACTAGACGTCTCCAAATGAAATATTGAGAACTGCCTAAACTCGGTCAAAAGCCAGCTTACAAACACTGTGCACAGGGATTTATTTGAAAAATTGTCTCCCTGGAACAATGAATATTAGGAGGTGTGGTGGTTTGGTGGNACAAACAAAGCAACATGGAACAGAATGGGAAGAGCCTAATTAAATCCATCACTCCAAATGACCGGTTTTGCAAATATCCACATGTTAAACTTTACGCATTTACTTTGTCTCATGCTTTTATAACTGAAAAATTATTACTCCAGAACAAAAAAAATGCAAAATTGCCAAGGTATATGCATGCCATGACTAAGTATAATCTCTGCGCAATTATAGTATTACTCATTAATTTCTTTCTCACAATTTTTTCCTCAGCCATGATTAATCTTGGCCAACTAAGCTGTTGGAAGAGTGTATTTGTTCTGTGAAGCACCTAACAACCACAAGAAGGGTAGTATAAAATAATGATAATTGATCAAAAGTACTAACATTTACTTTTGGCTTAGTAAAACTGTCTGATAAATTATTCCCTTCAGTGTTTCTCTATTATTGCAACACAGTACCTTGAAAGTGATATATTGGCACAAGCCATTGTGTTCTACCACAGTGCAATTAGGAGGTCCATTTAAACAGCTTTATCATACACACACATAGGCTGATTAATTTTGTAATCAAATGTTCCAGGAAATCATTAACCATGACATTAAACAGGGTTGTGCTAATTATACTCTCCATAAAGAATTCCAATATAAATTTACAAAACAGCTACAAAAATGTGCCACAGGACAGTTTAATGTATACAAATAATTCTATCTACTCTACATAGTCCCACAGCTCCCTAGTGTTAAGCCCCAGTCCTGCAAAGGTCCAGTTTGGGGCTGCATTCTGCTGCGTTTCACCAGAGCTCCATATAGTGGTAGTTGTTACGTTTTGTAGGTCACCACCCGTGTAAGTCATGCTGAAGGATCGACATCTTTATTCTTTATGTGTCATTGCATTGTAATGAATGGCTATCAAATCATGTGGAAAAAGAGTGAATGCAGTCATCGGAGGGAGCATTTTATTTCGACTGCATTCAAGACAACACAAAATGATAAAAACAATATGGAAACCTGAGCATCTTTCTTACTGAATAACAGAAGAAAAATGAAACTTGTTCTGTTTTAGAAAATACTCTAGAGATACAAATGCTGAGTGCTACCCTAATTTTTCTTAATGATACTTAACACTGAGATTTGGAAATAGATTTTCCCCTCCAGTTTGCATCATTATTCTAACTACTGTTAATTTAAGATTAAAATAAATACAAGGTACTGATTATAGTAATGAGAATTCAATTACTTTCTAAAGCATATACAATTAGTATATAGCTAATGAAATCTCTATCTATTTGTGTATTTTCCCAGAAACTGCAGGACTTTCTGTTACAGAAAACAACATTGCATTAGGCAAATACAGAATGTAGGTATGCATGTTCTTTTGGCCTTGCTAGCACACTTAACAGCTCCTCCACAAAGACTCTCAGTTGCAAACCAAAATCCTGGCCTAAAGAGGTTAGTGAAAATATTGCCATTGTTTTGAATAGGGCCTATCTCTCTCCTGTGTTATTCTGCTTTCTTAACCCAGAACCAGCAAAGTGATATAAAGCATATATGATAAAAATATTAAATAAATATAAATATAAAAATATAAAACTGTGTATTTACATATTAAAAAATCAAGGCTCTAAATATATTAAGAAAGTTATCTAGAAAGAGATGAACCAGTTTTCACCTGTAAAACAGTGGGTCTTCCAATGAAATCACAATTTTTAGCAAAGTCAGGTTTTGGAAATCGTCATCCTAGAACAAACCGGTGAGGGACCTGTCCCATCCTTCAGCTGCGGGTGATCAGACCACTCAGAAGAAAAGGCCGAACCTGGGAGGCAACGAAATAAAACCTTCCTGAGGGGGTGAAGGTGCATCTTAACCCCTTAGATTAAGGCCATCAAACTCATTTTCACCGGGGGCCACGTCAGCCTGGCAGTTGCCTTCAAATAGCAGAATATAATTTTAGGACTGTATAAATGTAGGAGTAGTTGCCTTTATGTAGTTTTAAAATCACACTCGGCCCTTTGGAGGCAACCGCCAGGCTGATGTGGCCCCCGGTCAAAACGAGTTTGACAGCCCTGACTTAGATGGAGGCGATTGTGCCTCAAAACACGGGGATTTACCCCATGTTCTGCCGGTATTTTCACAGAACTGAGGCAGAGGGGGGCGAGCACCCCTTACTGTCTCTGCCATAAGGGAAGGACATCCCCTCGCCCGAGGGACGTTAATTTGGCTGCACACCCACTGTTGGCTGACGGGGGAACCGCCCTGTCAGGGCGGCCCACGGTTACGTGGCAGCATAAAACTTCACGGAGGCCAAAACAAGATGCCACAAACCCTGAAAAAAAACAAACAAAAAAACCAAAAACCCAAGCAAAATTATGAGCGCCCACAAACCCCTCACCTCGACGGACCCCACTCTTGGACTAATCACAGCTGCCTCGCCCGTTCGGGACTACGACTGCCCGCCGCACAGCCCCCTGGGACACGTAGTCCGGAGGGATGAGAGGGCATNCGGCCAAAATAAGATGCCATAAACCCTGAAAAAGACAAAAAAAAAACCCCAAAAAAACAAACAAAATTATGAGCGCTCACAAACCCCTCACCTCGACGGACCCCACTCTTGGACTAATCACAGCTGCCTCGCCCGTTCGGGACTACGACTGCCCGCCGCACAGCCCCCTGGGACACGTAGTCCGGAGGGATGAGAGGGCATAGCTCAAGCAAACAGGTGCGGCCACTGGGGCGCCTCGCCGGCGCTTTGCCGAGAACAGCTGATTCACCGGAGATGGGCAGAAGGCCAGCCAACCGAGAAACAGTATTTCCGTCCCGCCGCCTCGGGATTGGCTAGCGCGGGGAGGCCGGAGGCGGGACCAGCAGTGGCGGGACGATTCGGACGGCGGGACATTCCTGGGCTCTGACAGGCGCCGGCGAGCGGCCGTTGGGAGCGCGCGGCGCTGCCCCGCCGCTGCGGGGATTAGAGCCTCCTGGCTAAATCCTTTGCTGCGTTGAGACGTCGGTGGCGGCTTTAGCCCTGAGCCTCCGTCCTCCCCCCGCTGCGTCCTGCCCGGCCGAGCTCAGCTAAGCCGCGCTAATCGCTGGCGCCCAGCTCGGCCAGGGCCGCCGGGCCTGGGCCCAATCGCGGGCAGCGGCCTCCCCTCAGCTCCCCTCCCCTCCTCTCCTCTGCCGGGCGCCGTCATGGAGCCGCGGCGGCCGCGATACTGCGCCCCGTCCTCGCCGCCGGGTCGCGGCGGGCGGGAGAACAAGGGGCTCCGTCGGAAGGGCCCGCCGGGGGCCAGCAGCGCCGGCGGCCCCGAGGAGGCGGCGGACGGCAGGAAGCCCAAATTCGTAAGTAGGAGTCGATCCCGAGCCACTCCCTATCCCCGCTGGGGCTGCCTGAGGTGTGGGCCTGCCGGCGGCCTGGCCCGGCCCAGCGGGGCGCCTCCCTGCCCGGCCTCCCCCAAGGGGGCCTGGCCCTGCGGCGGGTCCATCCTGCGTTACGGGGGGCGGTCACTGATCTGGAGCCCCCCGAGAGACCGGGGGGGCTGTTGGGAATAGAAAGGCTGCGAACGGGCGCCGTCGTCTTCCACCGGGCTTCAAAGGGTGAGCCGGCCAGCTTCAGGTCACCTCTTCGCCTGTCTGAAAGGACCTGGCTTCGTTTTGTACCAACTTTTCAGGTCTCTCCTCTTCATCATAAAGCTTTATTATCTTACTGTTTGACAGCTACGGGTATAAGATGAACAGAATTCTAGATTTTAAATTATGTTACTTTTATTGGAACTGGATTTTTTTTGTTTTATATTATTTTGGTGATGTAAACTGTATAGTGAAAAACTGAGTCTTCGAATTTAAGGAACATAGCAAAGTTCTTCTCTCTAGCCCTGCTTTTACAATCTTATGGCTGTCACGCCAAGAAACTGGGGAACTTGAAATGGCTGATAATTGTCCACAAAAGAATGTGTCTGTGAAATGTGCTCTAACTAAAAAGCACCCAGGAAGAGCCAGTTTTTGTTCGGACATCATGAGATTTCCAAGTGTTAAGCTGGCACAAACATACCAGTTTTGTATCCACCACATGTTGAGCAGATGCATCCCATGCTTATATTTAGGTGATGCACGTGTTAGTCCTTGTTCAGTTGACTCTGAGCCACAGAATCACAGAATGTTAGGGATCGGAAAGGAACTGGGAAGATCATCTAGTCCAATCCCCCCACCAAAGCAGGAACACCTAGAAGAGGTTACACAGGAAGGCGTCCAGGCGGGTTTAAAGCCAACCTGCTTTAAGCTGCATTATATGCTTACAAAATAGATACTATAATATACATACCATAGAGTAGATTCTTGATTCTAGGGCATCTGTGCAATATTCAGGACTTGAGTGTCTGGCACTTGAGCACAGGTTCAAAAATGTTAGCCAGTAAACAGTATCAAACTGTAGCCTGGCCAAGCCTGTTCTGGAAGGTCACAACTTGCTTCTGGCATTCCTGTTTCCTGGAATTCTTTGTGTATTGTGGCTATGCAGATTGCTCTTGGATCCAAGTCCTTGTGCCTGTTTTCACATGTTGGAATGGGCATGTATGAAGCAGTGTGACCAAGTGCTGTTTGCTTGTCTTTATAATTGGCTATCTTCTGGAGGTGCATGCATTTTAGTCATGGAGGTGATACAGCTGGATATGCTTTAGCAGGGATGCCCTGAGTAAAAATCTATATGGTCTGCTCAGTCTAAAAGGTTGAGCAGGGTTACGGGTATATGACTTGGCTGGATTATTGCTGTGGTGAATGGGAGACATGGATTTGTGTTGTGAGACTGATGAAAGCACTGAGTCAAAAAGTTTAACTTCTTATTGATACTTTAACTGCTAAGTTCTTATGCAAACAGGATATTACAATAATTTTCCACTTTTTTCCCTAATCATGTATTAAAACAGAAATACGGTGTTGCCATCATGTTCACTTTTTTTTCTGTGTGTCAAAATAGAAATACAATCATTTATAGGGTGCATAATCCTACTAGATATGTGATACAAGCCACTGAGAGTTTTTTCTTAAATGAACTTTGATTGGCTTTTTAGTGAAAGCAAGCCTTCTCTTTGATGCAGGAGCTTGTCTGGTGCATGTCTAGACTTCCCAGGCTAGGCAAGGGTGATTTTGACCATGTGTAGATATGGGCATCCGCTGGCTGTCCTCTTGAGGTCACAGTGTTGATTTTTGATCCAGCTTACAGAAAATAAAGGGACTTAAATTTTGGTATCTGACTTAGCTTTGTAGAGTATATGATCATCATGTAGGTTTTTTTTATTTTGTCCTGCCCCTGTTACACCTGCCGAGTTTCTGGAACTCTTTAAGCAGGGATGACTGAGAATATGCTTAATCCATGACAATACCTTGTCAAACTGCAGCTTTCAAAAGAGGTGATTATCCCACAGTGCTCAGTGGTGGAGTGGCCACACCTTGAGTACTGTGTGCAGTTCTGGGCCCAACAATTTAACAAGGATATGAAGGTGCTTGAATGCACCCAGAGGAGGAAGACAACAAAGCTGGTGAAAGGGCTGGCAGGAATGTCCTATGAGGAGCAACCAAGGACTTTGGGTTTGTCTAGTTTGGAGAAGAGGTGGCTGAGGGACCCTCATTGCTCTCTACAGTTTCCTGAGGAGGGGAAGTGGAGGGGGAGGTGCTGATCTCTTCTCCCTGGTATCTAGTGATAGGATGCATGGGAATGGTTCAAAGCTGTGTCAGGGGAGCTTTAGACCAGACATTAGAAAGCATTTGTTTACCAAGAGGGTGGTCAGTCTCCTGAACAGACTTCCTAGAGAGGTGGGCAATGCCTCAAGCCTGTCAGTGTTTAAGAGGCATTTGGACAATGTCCTTAGTAACATGCTTTAACTTTGTCAGCCCTGAAGTGGTCAGGCAGTTAGACTAGGTGGTTGTTGTAGGTCCCTTCCAGCTGCAATATTCCATTCCATTTTGCCCTGGCGTGTTGATACAAGACTGAAGAATTCTAGTGCTCCGAACCGGGATTGTGTTCTGGATTGCTCACTGGGTGACCTTAAGAAGAGTCAGAGGTGAATATTTCTTGAATAGAGTTTAGTGGCTCTGTGTTCATGTAAACTGTTATGAGGGGTATAGTTTACAAATGTGATCTGTGGAATTTAACGGTTACGAAAGAGCAGCATGCTGCTCCATGCAGAATATTTATCACTCGGCTATTAAATCTAAAATTGGCAAACTCCTTATCTACCTCCTGTTGTTTTACAAGACTATTTTTTTTTTTTTTTTTTTTTTTAGGTTTTTTTTTTTTTTTTTTCTTTTTGGGTTTTTTTTTTTTTTTTTTTTTTTTTTAAATTTTTTTTTTTTTTTTTTTTTT
>VWYH01008689.1:702507-880553 GCA_013399365.1 Pampusana beccarii
TTTTTTTTTTTTTTTTTTTTTTTTTAAATTATGGGGGAGATGGTATAACTGGGTTGGCCTGTTCACATCTAATTCTTCCCATAATATGTCTTCAATATACTTTTATTAGTTAAATTAGTTTGCATCAGAAGACATAAAACTTTTCTCACTCTTTTGAATTCTCTGTAATCCAGTCTTAGATATAAGAGGTAGCCTTTCCTGTGTTTGGGATACTTACAGTGCCATACTTCTTGTCACCTAAGTTGTATTTCTGATCTCTTGTACGTTTGTCAAATGTGGATGAAATTGGCTGTTAGATTCAGTTAACTCAAGTCATCTACATTGTGTTAGTCTAATTTTCTTCAGTGTGAAAGGCTTGAAAATAAGTTCCAGGTTGGACCATTCCGATCAATGCAACATATTGATCTGTCACAGCAGATATGCTAATCTGAAAAAGAATTTCATCCCCTGACAAACCTTGAGGTGAAATTGGATTGCTGTTTGCAAAGCTGACATCGTTAACATGTACATCCTTCCTTTTTTTAATCTCCAAAGAAAGTTCTTGTTTCTTAAAAATCCCTTCATTTAGAGGGTGGAGAAAGAGTCTTTGAGCTAGACAGTAATAGTGGCTGATTCCAGTCAAATATCATCTTGAAGTACTGCCTTTCTGAACAGGCTGTTTTTTCAGAAGTAGTGAATAAGTTGTAAGTCCTCAGTTCTCTCCGTTCTTTTACCGAAAAAATAATAATTAAGCAGTGATGGTTAATTTTGAAGCATGTACCAGCTTGGCTTTGTTCAGCAGGTCCAAGGTTTTGCAAGAGTGGGGCTCTTGAAAGGATAAAAAATATTCTATGGTACTGTGGTACTTCAGCTTATTGAAAGCTCTTAAATTCACCCTTGAAGGTTAGGGCCTGGTAAAAAGAGGAAATTAATTGAAGGATGACAGTGTTTATACCTGTTTTCTGTGTATACATTTACTGAGAAAGAAATTTTTGAAGTCTTCTGGGGAGTGGGGTAAAAAGCCATTGCTTCCCACTTTCCTGGATTTTTTTTTTTTCCCCTTAGAAAGTGCTATATTCCCCTTAGAGAGTGCTATATTAAGTGACTTCCAATTTCATTTCTCTGGGACTACATCTTGAGGACTCCTAGGCCTCCAAAGATCAATTTCTAGCTCAAGTTAGAGGTGTTTCTATTAAATTCAGTATAGCATTGATGTGTCTTCAGTGACTTTCAGGTTATGTTTTTGATGAAGCTTTTCATGAAATTTATGTGAGTCAAGAAGGCTTTCTTGTTGGCACCAATCTGTTAAAAATAGACAAATTAACACTTGCATTTAACAGTGTCTGTAAATCAAAGAAAGATGTAGTTAAGAGCATTTCTCTGACATAGAGAAGAAAGGTAAGACCGATCTGTGTCAATATCTTTAATTACGAAGTGACTGAATTATTGCTGCAGTTAGGCTGCAGTGTAAGACCTTGAATCTAAATTAGTCTTTTAAAGAAATGATTGCTGAACAGATGTTACCTAAAACACTTTATTGCGGCTTTGTAAAATTGTAAATTCCTCATGCTGTTATTTTTGTTGGCATGAATTAACACTGTGGGTTATGATATTAAATTTTAGTGCTGTGTTCTAGCACTTTGTTATATAATCTTACCTGTAAGCACCAATTTTGAGTTTAACTCATCAATGTCTAAAGAACATCACAATCAGTGTAGAAACTGTCTTGTTAAGATAATTTTGCCCCTGATTGCTTTTCAGACTGCTTTCCAAGCAACAGAGAGTGTGATAAGGCTATTAAATAAATGCTGAAGTAGTATATTGGAAATTAAAAGTAGGAAATGCTGTGGGGTTACACAGCAGTTTCTAAATTGCATTTACAAATGGAGGTAGCAAAGTTACTGAGGGAATATTGTGACAAAGGAGATCCTAAAGTAATAGCATTCACTGTAATCATCCAATTTACATCTCTCCAACTGAGTCTACAGGTTTCCTTGCAATCCCTGCTTCAGTGTTCTGGTTGTGTTTCTGCTGGAGAATAACCTTTGGGGAAGAAAACCAGTTTGTATTGAATCTTTTTGGTGATAGAATTAATGGGCAGTGTGTGATGAGTTCTTTCTCACTAATTAAAAAAGGTACAGAGGGGATTGTGTGATTATATGCACATTCTTAGTCTTTGTTTCTCTAGTTTCAGCATTCAGGTTTGATTTGTCCAGTTCTAAAACTCATCGCATCTTGCTTAAAGCCTTTTTTTGGGGGGGGCGGGGGGGGAATGTTCTTTTCTTATAGCTACATGTAGGCTCCAAGCTCTTCTTAACATATCAGAGAAGGTATCTGTGTGTGTAGTGGCTTGGGGGGGTGTTATGTATGGGTTTGTTTGTTTATTTTCTTCTGCAAGGAAGGCAGAAATGAAGATCCATAAAGGATTTAGATACCAGACTCTAGGATTTTTAGTTTTTTGTAATTTGAAGTACTTCATTGTGGTGGAAGCCACACATGTTGCAATTCTTGTTTAGCTGTCTGAAACTCCTGAAACTCCTCTCATACTGGCAGGGATGTATGACTGGGTGATTGTCTGTCTTCTAATTCCATTTATGATCAACAAATCAGACCTTGTCTGCCTTTCTGGCAGCAAACTAACAAAGTCTCTCCCTCCCGGGCATGATTCAAGTTCAAGTACCAAACATGCTGTTTTAAAACATGGCATTTTGATTCGGGAACTCAGATGAGCAATGTCACTCTGTGTTTACATGGTGGTGAAAAGTGCACTTGTGAAGGATGGAGGTGCTGCCCCTTTTGGTAGAGTGCCAAATCTTTTAGATGATACAGACTATGCTCTACGTTTTACTGGGGTATTCTTCGTTTCCAGGCCACACTGAGCTGTAGTGCTTGTGGCAGAAAAGCCAAAGACATGAGACTGAAGGTCCTGTGTGAGAAGATGGCATTCTCCTGCATTCTGGTCCTATTTGCCTAGACTGTTTGTACTGCATTTAGGTACAATTTTGTTTATAGATGTGCATATGCAAAGACAGAGAAATAAATCTAATGACACAAAAGATCCAAATAGTACTGTTGATACAATTAAGTGGCATTTCTCATGTCTTTGCTTCACTCTCTCTACCCAGAGTTGTCAGGGGTGATTATATAGACAATTATTCAAATTGTCTTGCAAATTAACTTCCAGTATTGCTACTGCTTGGATGTGCAACATAAGATCATCCTCCTCTGTATGACAATAAGATTCTTTACTGTGAATATATGTGAGACCAAATAGTATTTGCTTTACTTTTCCCTAGCTGAGTGGTGCAGAAGTTGCATCACAAATGGTTTCATCATATATGACCTTTTCAAGGGACAGAGTACTCTTTCTGTTCTGTGAGTAGCCTTCTTGTTGCCATGCATGTGTTGTGAATCCCGGCTCTTGTGTCATAGAATCGTTTTGGTTGGAAAAGACCTGTAACATCATCAAGTCCAACTGTTAACCTAACACTGCCAAGTCCACCTCTAAACTATGTCCCTAAGAACCTCATCTACGTGTCCTTTAAACACCTCTAGGGATGGTGACTCAACCGCTTCCCTGGGCAGCCTGTTCCAATGCCTGACAACTTTTTTCTGTGAAGAATTTTTTCCTAATATCCGATCTAAACCTCCCCTGGCGCAACTTGAGGCCATTTCCTCTCCTCTTATCATTTGTTACTTGGGAGAAGAGACCAACACCCTCCATGCCACAACCTTCTTTTAGGTAGCTATAGACAGCAATAAGGTCTCCCCTCAGCCTCCCTTTCTCCAGGCTAAACAGCCCCGGTTTCCTCAGCTGCTCCTCACAGACTTGTGGTCCAGACCCTTCATCAGCTTCGTTGACCTTCTCTGAAGGAGAAAGGATGAAAGGATAAAGCAGTTTTCCCCACTTTACAGAAGTCAGTTCTAATTTTTCAACTCTTCTCTAGGACAAAAAAAATGTTACCAACTAGCCAGTTCTGCACATATACATTTTACAATGTCTCTTGGCCTAAAGAAGAGTTCAACAGGGAGATGGAGACAGCAGGTGACACCAGCACGTTTCTGTCTAGAGCTCTCACTATCTTTGATGTTTTGAGATGAGCTGTCCTCCGACAGTTTTTCAAGAACGCTGTATCATACACTGAATGTATATGTATATCCTGTGTCCAGTGGAATCAGTTATTTACCAGTATGCTTGAGGGACATAATCTTCAATGAGGGGTAATTCCATGTGAGACTGCTTGCTTTCTTCAAAATTATACATCTATACACTTCTTTTTAATTGTAATTTAGCTTTAGCTGAACTGCTTCAGCTCAGCTGCAAAACAAACGACCTCTTCCTTCATGTCCCAGACTGAAAACTAAGATACCCTGGAAAATGTAATTTCAAAATGTTAGCTCTTTATGAATGTATTTGTATAGCAGAACACTAAGCAATGGTGATACTTCTGCTTTTCCAAATGTAGGTGCTACCAATAAATCTGGACTTCTACAGTATCTTAATTAATTCCTAATCTCTTCATGGTTTTGTACAGCTTTGAGTAGAAAACAGGATATCAATGTACTTAAAATATAATGAATTTGTTTTTCAATTTTGCATATCTAATTTCTACATGATAAACAGACTAGAGGAATATTTTTACTTAGCTCATGTGCTCTGAAGAGCAAGAATGTTATTATTCTGGAGTAGTTTATGGAAGGCACGGAATATCATATTAGTGTTTTCATCCATCGCAAAGCAGTATTCTGTAAGCTTATATCATGTTTTTAGCTGTAATTTACAGGAATTTTACAGGAATATTAAGCCAGGTTTATTTGCTTCCAGGCCTGTGTTTAAGGAAACCTGTTCACTTGAGCAGAACGTCTTCTGTGAACTGACATATCCAGATCTTAAAATAAAAATACATTCCTGGGGTAGTCAAGCACTCCAGCCTCTACCTAACTAAACCTTGACATCTAGTTACCTTTTCCCCTCATTAGAAATGTGTTTGTTTTGTTTCTTTGGCCTGGCAAGAAGAAAAATATACCCTTTGTTCTGGAGTCACGGTACTCCTTCCTCTAAACTTAATGCCACTAAAATATCCAGTGTGATAAGGTTTTATTGTTAAGATCACATGTAATGTTCCACACCTCTGTATCCTTGAATGCTACAGAAGACCAGGCAAGTTGGTAACTGGTTTTACATTGTACAGCCTTGCCAGAAGAGAAGGACTTGGTGAGGGAGAGGGGAAAAAGATCACTTTAGTTCTTATGTTTTATAACCAGCTCATCTGTCTGAAAAGTCTTATAACATAAAATTCTCAGAATAAGGCAGGTGAGATGTCTTAACTGCAAGTCATTCAGCCCTTTAATATTAGAGTGGTAAAAGATCTGAACATTAGGTTGTAGTTTGTATAGGGTTTCTCCTACTTTATAAGGAAACCTCCAAATACAGTGTCACCAGTGTTTACAGATGAGTGCTGGTTAAGTAGGTTTACTTCCTCGTAGCAGTTACTTTTGAACCAGACCCCACAACACTGTCTGGAAGAGTTCTTATGCTGGTATTTTTAGACTCCCAGACTGTAGGTAGTCAGTAAGCTGAAGACTTAGGAGACTCGTGACACAAAATTGGGAGGAGCCATTGGCAGTCGATGGCAGAGAGGCCCTGCAGAGGGATGTAGACAAATTAGAGAACTTGGGCATTCACTAACCGCATGAAATTTAACAAGGGCAAGTGATGGATTTTGCACCTGGGACATGGCAACCCTGGCTGTACATACAGACTGAGGGACAAGATGCTGGAGAGCAGCTCTGTGGTGAGTGATCTGGGGGTTCTGGTTGATGGCAAGTTGAACATGAGCCAACAGTGTGCCCTGGCAGCCAGGAGGGCCAACTGTGTCCTGGGGTGCATCAAGCACAGCGTTGCTGGCTGGGCGAGGGAGGTGGTTGTCCTGCTCTATTCTGCAGTGATGTGATCTCAACTGGAGCATGGTGCGCAGTTCTGGGTGCACCAGGATAAAAAGGCTGAAAAGCTACTGTAGAGTGTCCAGAGGAGAGCCATGAAATTGGTGAAGGTTTTGGAGAGGAAGCCGTATGAGGAGCAGCTAAAGTCACTTTGTTTGTTCAGCCTGGAGGAGACTGAGGGGAGACCTCATCGCAGCTGCCTACAGCTGCCTACAGCTGCCTCACAAGGGGAAGAGGAGGAGTAGGCGCTGATCTTTTGTCTCTGGTGACTAATGACAGAACCTGAGGGAATGGCAGGAAGACGTGCTAAGGGAGGTTTAGGTTGTATATTAGGAAAAGGTTCTTCCCCCAGAGGGTGGTGGAGCACTGGAACAGGCTCTTCAGAGAGGTGTCACAGCCCCAAGCAAGACAGTGTTCAAGAAGAGACTGGACAACACCCTCAGACACATGGTGTGAACTGTGGGGTTGTCATATGCAGGGACAGGAGTGGACTCACTGATCCTTGTGGGTCCCTTCCAACTCAGGACATTTTATGGTTCTATGATTCATATCTGTCTATTGAGTTTCTTACACCATTATAGGGTCCTTAACTGGTTGCATGGTAGATGTTTTTTGCACTAATTAGTCAGATGACCTGGGTCAGTGAGATGCTCTGATATAGAAAATGGGGAACTTTTCACCCTTTACCACAGTAAATTCCATTGCTGAATTTCAGAGCTTAATTGAAAACTACAACACTGTCTTGAACTATCCCATTAACTTTGTCTTTTTCAAAGAACAAAACCTGAATCTGGAAAATATTGCCTTGATTCCATGGATGATGAGAATGGTGTTTGTACAGAGCAATCACAGAGCATCCAACATCTGTTCCTAAGTGCAAGTGAACCTGATGTTGTCCTTCTTATGTCTGTTTAGTGGAATGTACATGAGTTTGACAGGAGTCTCAAAACTCCCACCTCAAAGCACATAATGCAGAAGATTTTCATTCTAAGCAGATTACTCAGTCTCCTACCATGTTAGAGGAATTTCACAATGGTATCTGTGCATTGCTTAAGGCTTAGCGATTTAAGTTGTGTGTATGAAAAAGGAATAAACTTTTATGTTCTTTGCTACCAAATTGCAGTGTAAGACCATATGCTAGTGTTTTCTCCTGCAGTTTTGATCACTTAAGGATAGAGGTGTTATAACCAACACCTTGCAAAACGTGAAGTCTTGAGCTCTTGCAAATGATGGAAATTAACACTTATGCTGCCTTTTTAGCTATTTAGCAGAATGAGAGGAACAAGTCATAAAACCCAACTGCACAGCAGCGTGTGTGGCAAACATCTGATCTGCTTCTGTGGCATGAGAACACCAGTGCGAACACTGGGATACAGATCTTCAATCTCCTGACTTGATTGACATATTTTCACTTTGTTGCTCTTTTCATTTATTAGAAATCCACATCTATTAGAACATGGAGTGGGATTGTCATAAAAGTCCAGTACTGACATAGCTGCGATTTTTTTTTTTTTTTTAATTACTGATGGCAGAACTTAACACTATGTCACTGAGTACTGAGTATTTACTCACACTTCACTTGCTTTTTATTTTTAACTTCATAACCATTCATCAGATGCTTCTTCCTCACTTTCTTGACAATACTGAGTAGAGCTATCATAGGTCAATATTTGATTTAACACAAATAGTTCTTCAGTTCTGAGGGAAGAGCCAGAGAAGGTATCATGAGTAATGATGCCCAAGCATTGTTGACTTGGTGAAGACAAAGCAAGGGTTTCCAGATCTGATTAATTTAGATGTAGCCATTGACAATTGCTATAGCTGCTGCCAAGCTTTGTACCCTGGACAGTGAGGGGAGTCTAAGAATAGGCTAAGAGTCTATCTCACAAAGTGTGTGACTTCACATTCTTCCCAGTTCTCTGCCAATTCTGTTCTCAGCTTCCTCATAAAAACTATAAATGGTATCCCTGCAACACTGCCTCATCAGTCACCACTGTTGCTCTTCAGTGCTGCTGTTCAGTTTTGTGCAAGAGCTCTGTGTTCCAGCACTTGCTCCCGTTTGTCAATGTGCAGTGGAGAGCGAAAGAGTTGATTCAAGAACTGTGGTTTCACACAGCAGTGAGTGATCTTCTATAGATTTTTGGATGTTACTACTAATAAATGCTTATGGCAGTTTCTACACATAACTTCATGCTCCACTTGCCACATAGGCATTGCTTGAGAGTAGTCAACAATCTTAGTTGCTCAAGTGTTGCAGCTTGGCAGATAGTTTTGAACTGTTGTGCTGTTCTTCTAAGGAATTTAATAACTCTG
The DNA here is from genome assembly GCA_013399365.1 of Pampusana beccarii. Taxonomy (NCBI): domain Eukaryota; kingdom Metazoa; phylum Chordata; class Aves; order Columbiformes; family Columbidae; genus Pampusana; species Pampusana beccarii. The sequence continues at coordinate 710,743 of VWYH01008689.1, forward strand.
GATTGATTCCTTGGTGGTGTCCCCACAGTCATTTTGAGAAGACACAATTGTAGCAGCTGAACTATGAGCAGGTCTTCTGTTCTACTGTATTTAGCTGTGAATTATAATAAGCCACGACTTGCTTCAAGCTGTGCTTGGTTTGTTTCTTGTTTTGTATTCTTCTGGTGTTATTCTAAGGATCAGATTATGAATTTTTTTCATCTACACTATATTCCCTGTATAACTTGCTGTACACTGTAAGCCAACAAAGTACAGCTTGCCAAGAAATTATTACTTCAAGTGCCATGATTCAATACTGTTTAACTTGCATCTTATTTTGAGTAACAGTAACTGACTGACACTTGCTTTTTTGTTTGGGTTTTTTGGCTTTTTTTTTTTTTTACTGAACAATTGTGACATGACTGGTTTCCTGTTTGATTTACAGCACTTAAATATCAAGACACTGACAGATGATGTGGTAAGCCAACTTAAGTTTTGTTTTGGCTTTGCTAAGCTAATAACCTTATTGCTAATGCAATAAAAATAACCTTACTGGGAGAAGAAACTCTCTTAATTGTGAAGTTAACTTTAGTTAATTGGCAAATTCTCACTAAACTGTTAATTATCTGTAACAAACTCAGTGCAAGTAGAAAAAAAAAATCTATGGATGGCTTTGAAGTATGCTCTAATCACGGCTAAATGGGATTGACACAGGTAATTCTGCCAGTTTGCATGTGGCAGTTATCTGTGATTGCATGTTTAATATTAAAGTTACTTAGGCTGCATGGCTAGCTTAAAATACTGTGTTTAACAAACTAACAGTTGCTTGTAAAACTCATTAATGCTTTCTTCAAACAATGTTAGGTATATTCAGTGTCATGCTAACACTGTGTTTCTCAAGCTTCATCTGTCTCTTGAATAGGAGATGAGGTTCTGTATCACAAAGCAGATTTTTTTTTCTTGCTAGTGAAGTTACCTATTTCGTTGTCTGTACTATCCTTTTGCAGAGAAGAATAGTTTTTCTTAAAGTGGATCATTCTATGAAGTCTTTGATTTTTTTTTTTTTTTACCTAGGAAGTAATGTTCTATAGGCATCTAAAGATCAGCTGTTATGACTTCAGTGCTACACAGAGTTCTTGCTGAAGTACTTCTGGGCATAACTGAGAGCTTAAGCACAGTGTCTTCTGCTGGGTGATGTGCAATACACTTGTGCTCAGAAACACTGACTGCTATTTCCTGCCTTAGGGAACAGTGGTGTGGTCATTTTTGATGAGATGTACATAGTTAGTAGTGTTGAGCTTACTACTTCCATCTATCCTTCTTAGACTTATCTAAATCACCTGTTGCTATTTCTTTAGCAAGTTTTCATAGTCTGGAAAAGATTGTTAAGTAATTTGAGTCTGGGTTGATAATCCAGCCTTGATTCTATAAACTTGTGCTCTACCTCAGAGCACTGAGGAATGTTCACATTTGTCTCAAAGCAAAAGTAGTTTTTGGTAACTGGAACTTAATTTTGGTAGTGTCATCTAAGAGTTATATGCACTACATTTTGCTATTTGTTTGTTGAAGAGGCTAACTTGCTGTCTTATTGCCTGTCTCCTTTCCTTAGCCTATTGAATGTCTAACTTGTAGTGGTAGCCACCGTAAGTCAGGATGTTAATTGTGTTTGTTGGAATAAGGACAAACAGACCAATAGCTCTGTAGTAAACAATCTCCCCCACTCCTTAAATTTCTCAGAGCATACTGAAAGCCCCTTAACAGACTGAAGAAATGTCACCTGCAAAGGGGTACCAAATCGTCCATTTGTATATTTTTAAAGGAAAATGACAGCTGTTTAGTAAAAGGCTTACTGTAAAAAAAAAAAAAAGAAAAGAAAAATGTTGCAGTGGTGTGTACTTCTAAAGGTGGGTATTTCGTTCACTTGCAGCTTGATTTTGGAACAAGGTTATGCTTTCTAGCTGACACTTTTTGTCCCTCTGAGTTTTCTGTTGTTTTACTCTCTCTGTGTCTGATTTTGGGGAAAAGCTAGTAATGCTAAGTGTCTGAGTTCTAGGCTACTCAAACGTGGGTCAGATCGGAGTGTTTTTGACTTTTCATATCAAGCACAAAAAGTGGTAAAAGTGTTTTCTCCAAATTCCTTTTGCGACAAGGGGCAAAGTTGAAGTAAGAGAAGGTTAACAAATTGAAGGTTTAAGATTATATTTGATTTTGTAGCTTTCAATGAAATAATATATTTCCTTTCTTCTTGTGGGCAATCATTTGCATACTAACTTGCTCTCTGCTGCACTATGCTTTATTAAATAGTTATATTGTATTACTCCCAGTCTGTTTCTTACAAATACAGTGTTGTGTAACAATGACCAGGAACTTTTACTTTTTATATGTAGGTAAGTTAGCAACATATTGAGAGTCTAAAATGCAGACTACTTTTCAATATTTGAATTGTATTGGATTATTCCTGAGATGCTGATGAATTGTCTACTGTTAGTGATGAATCTCTGTTAAGTTCAGAAACACTTTATTTTTAACACAATCAACACAAGCTTCTTTTAGCTTGTTTGTTTACAAACTATGAAACCAAGAATTTTATTCTTATTCCACAGAGAAGGGGCAAGTAGGTATCTGAGACATTATTTACCTGCAAGATCACTGTGGAAGCAAGCCTGTTTTCTATCTCAAGTGTTCTGCATTCCAACAAATGGTTTGTAAGGCTCATAAAGACTAAAAACACCCTGCATATAGACAGAATTTTATTAAAAGATATATTATGCAGACAAAAATGAAATGTATACTAAAATTCTATATAATACAGATTTATGTTCACTGAGTTCATAGCAACTGCTCTAAAGATAAGAAAGGCTATATAATTTCTGCTATATAGAGAAGCAAGATTCAGAGTGAAATATGTTCTATGCATTCAAGGTGTGACTGTGCACAGGCCTAAACTCTGTAACTTTTAATTTTCTACCATTAGTTGAATGATTGGCTTTCAAGAAAGGTAAAATCAGCTCTGGGAGATTGTGAATATTAGGAATAAGAATTCATCTAATGAAAGGGTTCCTTCTGAGCATCTTGGTTTATGCAAGTCTTTCTTGTAGTAAAAGCTCTACTGCTACCAGTGGAATCTCTCATATAGTAAGAAGTTAATCTTGTAGAACAATTTGACTGTCAAAGAAAGAATATACTTTTTTTAATCTTCTGGAGCTTTGAGCAAAAATATGTTAAGAGGTCTTTGATTCACAATCATTGGAAGTAACTTCTTTGGACTCATTGAAGTATTTTTGCTGGTAAGGAAAAATACTGATTTGCTTTTACTTCCAAAGATGTTGAAAGAAATTGATGCAACCTGTATTCCCTTATGTGTTCCACATCCACTAAAAATAATAACTATTTCAAATGAAGACACAGGATTCGTTCAACTTTGTGTTCTCCTTCTTTTCTTCTTATGTTGTTAATGTTCTGTTAATATTAGTTCTTTGTCATGTGTCTGCATCAGGGTGTTATAGGAGGCTTTGGTGATTGAGCTGTTGGTTTCTGTGACTAAAATGAGTGGCAACATGTCTGGGATATTGAGTCATGCTGTAGTACTTGCACAGATTTTCCAGACGTAAAATTGTGTTTAGTGAGTATATAAGTAGTGGGCAGTCAAAAATGTGAACTTGAAAATTGAGGATGGCAATACTTTTTGTCCTAGGTATCCATAAGGCAGAGTGAGAAGGGCACCCAGAGAAAGAGCAAAGCTATAAGCAGTACTCTTGCCTTTATGCCTTCAGCCAGGAAATGAAGATTTCATACCCGTGTATTCCATATCAGAACTCTCCTAATAAATTGTGCTTAGTCGTAGTCATTGGTGTCTTGATGGGTCCATATGTGGGTGTGTGTGTTTCTTCATGAGAATGTGAGTGGGAGGGGAAGAAAGAAGACTGTTTAATACTTCTGGTAACATAGTTTAGGCTAAAACAGAACAATTCTGTAATTCCGTTTCTTCATAATTAGGTATCAGAAGCAGTGATACCTCATGTGTGGCAGACAGCACACATCATGTAGTAAGGACTTCTTTCTGATACTGGGTTGCCTACTCTTTTAGAATAAAGGTTGTCCTGTAGTGCAGTAACATCCTCTAGTTATATATACTCCATAAACCTGCCTGGGTGGAAAGTTTGCTGTTCCTATGGTGAAGAAAACAAAGATCCAAGTCAATGGTTACTTTGTAGCATGTTAATCTGGACCCTTTAGGGTAATTTTCTTCTCTAGGAACATCCCAGAGCTTTGCGCAGTGATTTGGGATGGTAACAGGATAATATTTTACTATTTTTGTCTTGCCAAATTGGTGTAGATTGATGTGCTTTGTACAGCTGGAGAAAAGGAATATGAAGAGATACAGTTGTGGTTCTTGTTTCAAGGGCATTACATCTGTTAGCTTCAACCTTAAAGTGAAAGGATTTTGCATCCCTTGATTTATATGCTTTACGTGTTCCAGGCATCACTGTTCTTTGCGCTAAACCAAAGTGCAGGAATCACAGAGCTAGTGCCAGAAACGTCAAATCCACATGGTATGGTGCAGCTGTTGAGCCAATATGTTAGCTTGGGTCCAGACCAAGGCACGTCGTGTCTAATCTGGTGAACACCATCTCCAAGAATGAAAAAGAAAAGTCAAGGAATCAAGGCTATTGTGGATGGTGGAACTTTAGTCCTTTGTTGCTTTTTCAGTAGATCATGAAGTATGTCTTCCGTGGCAAAGCCACTGTACTGTGCTACTGCTTACCTTGAAAAACGATAGCTTTTTTGTAAATTCCTCTAAGAAGTTTTTTCGTGACTTCAGATAATGTTTCAGCTGTAAACTCCTTTTACTATTGGTTATGACAGGCCCACTTTCGTAACTTTCATATCCTGCATAAACCTAACTAATTCTTCCATCTGCTACCTGCTAATTTGGTACAGCTGCTATTTTTTTCTAAATGCTAGTGTCCAATCACTGCAGTAAATACAGTCTAAACAGTGTTTATAAAGAAATGCAGCATATGTTCATAGTGTTTGTGTATTTAACAAAATTTAGGTTCCTCAGGCAGTGATGAGATATTGGATTAGGTCCACCACTTTAAGTATGGTTAGCATCCTTTTTTAGATAAAATCCTCCTGACTGGATATGCGGACAGTGTGTGCATAATAACTTTTAACTTTGGAGACCTACAAGATGTTGCACAGAAGCTTTTCCTCCAAATGTGGGCAGTAGGAAACACTTTATATGCAAAGTAAAAAATAACATTGTTGGAAGTTGTTCTACAAAAACCTCCTGGTATTTATTATTTTTTTTCTGGTGTGCTTATTGTTCCATCGCCTGTTTGGGTCTGAGGGATTCAGTCTGGATATGGAGAAGAAAGGTAAGACCCAGTTGATGTAATGTTCTGTCCTTGATGTAGGTAGCCTCAGCTGCTAAATTATTATGTTTATTCCCTACCCACTTCCTCTCTGATCATAAATAAGACCAGCTGTGCCAGTCAATTCAGCTTCATTTGTTGGTCCCCAGAACATTCACAAAGCAGAGGTGTTACTAGCATTCCTCAGAAGATAACTGTTTTTTCCTGTTTGGGTTATTCTAGGAGTTATTGTCTGCAAATGGTTAATCACCTTCAACCTAAATTGTTCAGTTAACTTGCAACTGAGTGTAAGCACCACGGTTCTGACAGTTGCAGTAATAACTTGAAGTAAAATATGATGGAGAATCTATTGTGGTATTTGTTTTTTTTTTTTACATTTATTTCAAATTCAACAATATAAAGCAATTACAACTCTGTTTTTAAATAGAGCATCTGTGTTTAAAAGAATGTTACTGAATTTATTGGCTGACAAGGCATCCTGCATATGTCAGTTTCGTGTTAAACATGACATCCAGTTGTTAACAGTCTCAAAGATGGATAGGCCTATGGGAATTCCCTAGCAAGTCTTGTTCACTCAATAGTAGCTGATGCCTGCAGGCTTTTCCTGATGCCATCCCGTTCTCGTTCTCATTCTCATCTGACTTCTTGTACTCTGTAGCTGAGAGGCATTGAATCAAGGCTGGAGTGAAGCACTGGTAGAACTAGTGATCATGAATGTGGTTACACATGCATCTGTTGGATTTTATTTTTGAGGAATTTCTTAATATAGCAATAGATATTCTTGTGTGTTAATTAAGGGAGTTGGAGAAGATGAGGGAGGTGGGATGGCAGGGAAATAATACCTTTCATTCCTTCATGCATAGCAGCTCTGTTAGGAGGTGTTTTCTCAATAAGCTGTTGAGCCAGCAATTAGTCTAACAATAACTAATCCATTGATTCCTGCATTATCAAGTGTGTGAGTTCAATAGACACTGTTGTCTTAGAGAATGGTATGAGAAGTCTTCACTAAGATCAAAATGAGAGCACAAATAGATGCACTCTCCAGAGACCTAATCAGAAAGTGTGATGAGCCAGGTTTGTATTGTGGATCTCTCTGTAACCTTGATTTTCAGGTCAATGTTGTGTGCATAAAATCACTTCCTTATTTCGTAGGTTCTCGGTGGAATTATGGAGAGCCTATGAAATAAAACCAAATAAAACTTCACCATTCTTCCTGTCAAGTTTGCTTCATTTTGGTTCTTACAGCTATTGTTCTTGCTACCACTGATTCAAATCCTCATACCAATTTACAGGTGGTCTGAAATGAACACTGCGGGGCGGGGGGTGAATGCTGCTTATCTAGGCTTGTCATTTTCTCTCTTTCCTTAGTACTGTGTATTGTGGCTTTCTATATTTTGAGAATGTCTAGAACACAGTTTCAAACAGTAGTTTCAAACAGTGGAGGAGATGATCCTGTAATGCTTGATGACAGGTTTGTGGGTTTTAAGTCTATTTGGACTTGGTGATCTTAAGGGTCTTTTCCAACCCAAATGACTCTTTGAATGATTTTAGTATTTTAAGTAGTAAAAATTGTTCACATGCCGTCATGGAGGCACCCCAAAGTCAGTTTTAGGCAGACAACAAGTTCTAAAACAGACTTTATTCTGGCCAGAAAAGTGCAGCCAATAAACCGACTAGAAACAGGGTTTATACAATTAGTTAGCACTCTGACAACATAAAATACAGGTTTGAATATCAGTTGAGAAGATTATTGGGGTACAGCAAAATAAGAATAACGAGGATCCACAGCGTGCATGCACACACTCACAAGAAACAAACCAGAGCCCTCTGACTCCAGGGTACCCACAAGAAATAATCACTGGCCTGGATTAGGCAAGGACTCACGCTTGCCTGCTTAGGCAAGGACTCATTCAAGGATATATCCAGTAAATAACCACTCATCCAAACGAGAAGGTGAGGCACTCTCGATCTTGGGAAGTCTCCTTAGACAGCATCCCATTCTAAGGGGAGGGCTCCTATTCACAGACCTGCTGCTCTGAGAAGACAACTCCAAGGGGGCCTTTGGCGGGAACCCAGTTTTATAGTCTGGTCAGATCTGGCTGTGGGCATTACAACACGGTCCAGAAGCTTCACAGCTACTCTGGGCACGTCATCTGCTAACGATTCTGTCAACTGATTCAGTCCCGTTAAGGACCCTGTCAGTTGACCGAGGGTCCCACCCCTCCTGCCCCACCAGCTGGTGAAGTCACCCTGCCTCGGAGCAGGGGAAGATGTGACTATCAACACCTTGGTACCACCCTAGGTGTGTACATGGGGACAAGCATAGTGGGGCACAAAAGCTGCTAAAAGAGCCATCAACTGCCCCATTGAAAGCTCCAGATCTCAGGGGGATGTGCAACTGCCACACATGCTAAGAATGTGTGATCTTACTGGCAAGGTGGCTATGAATGTGTGAGCCCTGTTGGGTGAAATAAATCCATTGTTCTGTGAGGGAAAGAAAATGTAAGGGGGAAGATGAATCTGGTAACACCACAGAGGCGAGACTGCTGTAGCTCCATGCCCCACAGGTCCTACCAGTAGCAAGGCTGAGCATGTATTCCCATGCACAAACACATGCAACATGTATGGATGCACCATACGCATGGCAGGCCACACAGATCATCACAAACAGCACTGTGGGTGTCATCCTGTTAACCTCTTTGGCTGGTGAGGATGAAAATCCATTACTGGGAAACATACAGGGTGGATCCATCCGCAGGTGGCTTAGAAGCTTGCTGCCCCCAAATCCCAGACTTCCCCGTGTCTGGCACCTGGGTCACACGAGACCCTGAGGCTGCAGGCTCGCTCCAGTTGTTGATACAGACCTCATCACTCAGGGAGAGACTCGTGTGTGTGCACATACACACAGAGAGCTCTCTGGCAGCTGGTGGGACTCACCTGGTCCCTCTGATAGGCCTTGTGGCCTTGTCTTCAGAAACACAGATGTGCACACACACCCACACATGCAAGTCTCCATTTTCTCGTCAGGATTCTCCTCACTCCCCCATGGGCATCCCTTAGACACTCTTGTACACAGATCCAGGTGCATTTCCCAGTTGCTTCTCCTGCCCACCTCTGAGCCCACGGACTCTGGAAGCTGTCCAGAACTTCCCTTCTTCCTCCTGGAGCCAGCTCCTCCTGTCCTACTGCCCTTACAGATACACATTCCCTTGCTCATACCACTTCACCTGCCCTCTGGCTAGTCCAGCTTGATAGTTGCTAGTGATCATTGACTCACCACCCTCACTCATTCTAGTTGCTGGTACCATGGATGCAGCTGAGGTCCTACTCCAGTTGCTGGTACTTACGTTCACTCACTTTGGTCTCTCCAGTTGCTGGTCTGTGGTCCCTCTGACTCATGGTCTGATATTGTTGCTGACACATGGACTTCCATACACACGTGCACATGAAGTAGACCATCTCACCCAGGGAAACAGTTGGAAATGGAATTAAATAAGGTAGGGCTGACTGTGCTGGTTGAGTACAGGGCATGGCTAGGCAAGTGTACCAACTAGCAAACTGTTTACACACAACTGGCCCTATTTATCCCCTTGTCCTTTTCTTATGCTTGTTCCTCTCCAAATCACTGAGATCTATCCCTTTCCCTGCCTTTGGTTCTTCCCATAAACATTGCAAAATAATTCTTGCATGGTCCCCTAATGTTTTCCCCCTTCATCCCATAATGTGTCTTATACCTCTAAGCCGTAACACCCCTTAGTGTGAAAGGTGCTCTGGAGACCTGATCGTGTTGACTCATGGGGGGATGTCAGACTTGGACTATAAGGCAAAGGCTTTGCTGGGACAGCTTTGGGAAGAGCCTGCACACCATTTGGGTTCTACCACCCACCATTGTCTTACTGTATTCCTTTGTATGCAAAGGGGCTTCTTAGCACATGACCTTAAGAGACATTCCTTTCCTTTAGTCTTGATCCCACTGTGTGCATCTCCTTTCCTCTTGTCCTTCATACAGATAATGAGTATTGAAGAAAACTTTTGATATGTCCTACCTGTGTCAGTTGCTTTCTTTCAAGTAATTTCTTTAATATAGCTGTGTTTAAAAATATTAATTAGAAATTACATCCTGATGGGATTTGAATATTGCTCTGATGATGCCACCTTTGAAATAAACGATCACACTTTCTTGTACTACTAGTAATAAAAAAGTACAGTTTAGATCTTTTTGGCACTGTGTGCACATTTTTTTATATTTAAAGTTATGTGAGAATGTCACCATTCACTCACGTATCTTGTCTGCCAAGTGATTATTGAGACAACTTTTCCCTGTGCAGATGCTGTCAGCACTTTACTGTGTATAGTCAGTAATTGCTTTGCACCTCATATGCTGCTGGAGCTTGTCAGGTGGGTTTGGTTGCTGAACTTCTGAAGCTGTAGTAGTTTCACAGAGCTTTGTGGTGGAGCAGAACAATGGAAGAAAGGCTACTGTAAGACAGTTTTATACTGTGACAGTGCAAGGGGACCATAACAGAGTTGCTACCAAGGCTTCATGAGAATCTTCAGGCTGATAAACGTAAAATGCTACTGAAAACCAGTCTCATGGTAACTCACCTTCATGTGTTGACCTTGGTTTACTCTTCACTGTGTTTCAGTTCTGATGTTAACATTTTGTTTCAGTTGTCTTGCTGATTTTTGTCTTGTGGAGAATGCACACTGGCAGAATAAAATACATGGCTTTATAGATGTTCCAGTCTCTGGTGGTAGGACGCACAAAGATACAAAAGCTAAAATACATGCAGACAGCTCATTGCTTTCAGTTCAAGTTTGTGAGAAAAGACTCCTCATGCCTTTCATGCTGGAGGATCCTATCCTAGTAATGAGAACTGTGTGAATTATAACTTTAATAGCTCCTCTGCTGTCCTAGTTAATGTTCATCTCTTACCTCCTCTTCTATCCCACCTTAACAAAACAAAAAAACCCACAAACCAATGAATCCAACCAGACCAAAAACCCTGCCTTTTGACCAAAAAAGACTTAGGACTGTCTCAATTAGTTTTTGTTAACAAAATAGTAGTTTATCTGTGTTATTTCTAGAATTAGTCTTACCTTTGATTTGGAAACTCTTCCTACCTTCAATGGTTTTTCCTTTCCAGAATGAACTTTTCTTTTTAGTTACTTTCACTGCTCCTTTCAATATCACATAATTTTTAAATTTAAGACCAGTATGCGTACCATATTGTGGTTACATGGGCAGTTAATTTTTTTTTTACAATTTAGATGATAATAGTTTTTAATGAATGTTTCTACAGTGTTTTTGTACTCAGGATTTAATTATTTTACTATTGTTTCTCTTTAAATTATGCATCTGAAATATAGTTTTCCTCATCTTCAGTAACACTGTGCTATGATGATAGGAATGGATTGTTCTTTGAATTAATGAGCTGGTTAGAGATTCCGTGTTATGTTTTTTTATAGCGCCCAGGAGTATTTAACTGCACTCTTATTTTCTTCTCACTCCTTATTGCCTTTGAACTCTTAACTCTGGATATTCTGCTCTGAGTTCCATCAGCGCATCAAACCAGATGTTAGTTTGGAAAATTTCAAAGAGATTTTCCTGTGGAAATACTTTGTATTGAAACCATATAAAGCACTGTTTATTCTTTGGCTTATTTTAATGTTGTCCCTACAAAGACCTTAAGGGAAAAGTGTGTCCCTTTCAGAAAATTATTCTCCTAAAGCACTGTTCCTGTATGGGTCTGTATGTGCTTATTGGTAAAATAAATATGAAAATAAGACAGACATCTTTAGAAGAGATAGAATGTCAAACCTACTTCAAACGGTAATGACATTTTGTATCGTTGCGAACTTTAGATATTCCCCATTGGTTAGCCCGATTTAAAATGTTTTTGATGTAACATGGAAGATTATTGAACTATATATTTGCTGTTTCCTCTTCTATGCACTTGGATCGCCAGCAACATCAGTGGTGGTAGATATCATTACAACCAAGCAATGAAATTTCTGTTCTTTCTACATAGTGCTTTCTGTGAACCATGAAATTATTTGCATGTATGGAATATTGGAAGGTAGTAACTTTTATGAAGCACTATCAATATATGTGTATGTAGAATACCCACACTGTACTGCTGTGTGGGTCTTGTTGTGCATTGTCTTCTTTCTAATCTATGGAAATCTTTTTTTTAGGCTGCATTTAAAAAAAATATTTAAAGTAACTTGACGTATTTAAATATGTTTATAACTCCAGTATCTCACCTTGTCTTACGTGTTCTTCCTGATCAAATGTATTCCAAGAGTGTGTCTCCCTTCTCTAGGACAAGTGGGATAGGATTTGGGGAATATGAATGTTATGGCCTCATTTGTAATGTTGCAAAACATGTACTGTGCACATTCAAGAGGACCTTAAAAACAAAGCATAAACTAAAAATGTGAACAAGTGAAAAGAAGTGAAATACCTGTTTTCAAGGATGAACTGGCTCTTGTCCTTGAACTGGTGCTGCCTGTTCCTAGTGGAGCAAGAGTAGCTCCAGGACCGCACGGGGTATTTAATGGCAGAGACTGGGGTGGTTCTGCCTGGCCAGAACTGCTGTTGCTGCTGCTGCTGTGTGGTGGGAGGACGAAGATGGGACACTTGGGGAACACAGACTGTAAGGAAAGGGCTGAGATTTTTCAGGAGAGATGCTGTAAGTGGTGTAGGGAATACCTCTCTTAAAGCTAATTTAGCCAGTTCTCTGCTGACTGAACCATAGGCTGAAATCCAGCCAAAGTGCCTTCCCTATACCCCTGCCTCAGGTCTGTGTATGAAGAATCTTCAAATATAATGGTTTATTTCTTAGATTACATACTTGATAGTAGACAGTGGGTTGTGGAGAAGCTACTGGCCAACTCATTCTTTGGAGCAGGTGTGCAGCCTTTCATCAGTGCTCTGCCTTTATTTTATTTTTCTATTTTTTAATTTTTTTTTTTAAGATTAGAATCTAGTCATTGGTAGTTTTCAATGTGGCTTCATGCCCCCATGCTTGCCATAGGCTTCTGACTTTGGAGACAGGAAGGGGAATTGCTGTCTGGTCAAGATGTAAGATGGTTGTTGTCACTGACTCTATGATTCACTTCCAGTGATGTTACCTTCTCTTTTGCTGCATTCTCTTTCTTTCTGGGTCTTGCCTATGTAATTATTGCTGTAGAGTGTGCTTTCCTCATTGCCTGATGGTTTGATGTGACACTGAAGGGCCTCATCAACCATGCTGGGCTCTTTTGTGTTTATGCTATATTAATTTTCTTCTTTTGCATGTTCTACAACCATCTGTGAGTGACTTACATTCTATTACTATGTTCCAAAAACTGTTCCTTTTCAGTTTTGAAAAGGAAGAATTAAGGTCTTTTTGTTTTTTCTCTAAACCTCTCTTCATGAAAGTCTAATAGTCAATTTTTGCTCAGACTAGAGTGGAACACTTGTACCCAATTTTTGCTACTAATTTTCTTTGCTCTCTCTGATCTTAGTTCCACAGACGCTATAATAACTTTACTTGTCATTTAGTTTGGTAACTTTGATGTACTTACTAAGTGATATCTCAAGATACTTATCTTCAAGATATATTGAAGCCTCTGAATATTTTTGTATAGCATTTCAAAGATCTAAGTCAATTGATATGGTCGAAATCTTGTCCAAAATCTCTCTTATGCATCAAATGCTACCGTAACTTTCTTCTGTGTTCACAGGAGTAATAATTGCTGTTCACATCTGTTCAAAAGTCTGCGACAATTATTAAGATTTAACGCATCTCACTATGTCAGCTGCTTTTGTGTACTGTTGGTCCTTGCACATATGCATTAAAACACATAAGTTCTAACAATGAAAATGTTTAAAAGTTCACGTAGTAAGTCTTTATTGAGTAATTGATAAACATCCAACCAGTAAAAAAAAAAAATCACAACCCAAACTACTGTTCTAAAGAGATTTTTTTGGCTTTTGAAAGGGTAAAGTCAGAGCTGTGGTCTTGTGTTGGTGAAGTCATAAGGATTAGTCCTGAAACCATGAGTGTATCCTACTTAACCTGAATAGAAGAGCTGATGTTTTTTATGTGTCTCCTAAATTAATTTCAAAATAATTGGAGCGCAGAAAGGCACTAAGTTTTAGGTAAAATAAAAAATAAATAGAACAGTGTCTTAGTCAGGCTAACCCATCTTTTAATAAGAAATAGTTTATTTGCATATCTGTATGTTCTACTACAATGTCAGGAGTACAGCTGTTTCAGAGTAACAAAAACCACTGTAAAAGTATGCTTTTGGTAAATAAGCCTGCTTTTTCGTATTCTACATGTAATGGTTGGGAAGAACTCTTCATAAATTGGTTTTGTAGATATCTTTTCCTCCAAACTTTCCATAAAATTCTCATGTTCTGCATGATTTCTCCGTAATGTAATGGGATTCTAGTCTGTTAGCTCAAGTGCTAAGCCAGCTGATGGTTATATGTATCTTTAGGAAAACCCTTTAAAATAAGACAGTTAAATAACCAACAAGTTGCCATGGAAAAATAGGGCTGTTTAGCTTCCAAGAACACCCATCTTAATTAGGGTTATATAGAGTGGAAACAGTATGTGATACATTATATTTTTTTCTGTTTTCAGTTGGATAGATTTGCCAGTATAAGAATTCCAGGAAGTAAAAAGGAAAGACCTCCTTTGCCACATATGAAGCAGTCGCATTCTACAGATTGGCCATCCACACCTACGGATGCAGAGGATTTTCCTTCAAAACCCCTATCGGAACGAGAAATCATAGCGCTGTTTGAAAAAATGATGGTAAGTCATATGCGGATTTCTTTTACTTAAAATAACAACTTGGCTATCTAACAGGTGGAGCCTTCTTTTGTGCATGTGTTCGGATCTTTACCTACATTATTAATGTTGTTGTTGTTGTGAGTTGTAATTACATGTTTTTTAGGGTGTTTTTGGGATAATGAAGTCTTTGAATTGTTTTGACAAGCTCTTGCTCCAAATATATTTGAAATGGAAACTAAAGGTTTCTGATTACAGATTTTGAGAAGGAACAAGACAGGAGGAATCCTGCTTGCTTTCAAGGTGACCTGAAACTTTTACCGAGAGATTTTATGCCTTTGAATGTCCCAGCAGGGTTTTGTTCTGAGCTTATATGCCATGTCACTCTTGCACAAAAAAGGCTTGCAGTTCTTGCCTCCAAAGCCGCATTTGTCTGCGCTTGCAGTCTCAGATTTGTGTCCTTCCTTAGCTGTCAGGGTTACTGTGCTACAAAAGAGCAGTCGCAGAAAAATCTCGTGGCATTGGTACCACTTCAACAGGTTGAGTTTTTTTGTCATGATGATGATGACATTTTGGACAATGGAAAACTAAATGTGGAATGATCATGAGAGAAGAAAGTGACTGCAATCTGAAGAGTACAAGAGGACACTAACATGGGAATTATTATTTTTTTCTCTGCCTCACAGCAAGTAACAAGTAACTCTTGAAACACAAAGGGACTACCAGGGCCTGGAATGTGGAGAAAATTGAATGCGCTATGAGAGAAGTACCTTTATGGAATTTGTAATTCCTAGTACTCAATAATGTTAGTTTAGTTTTGAAGATGCTTTTGCAGAACTGTTGAGAGCTATGACTGAAGAGGAGGACTAATTTACTGTGTTATCAACTTTTGTATTCGTACTTGTTCTCACACGGTCTGGTTTTCTTGCCATACTGCGGTGTCTAGCATATTATACTTCTGTGAAGAAATGGTAGTTGCTCAAATGTTAGGAAATGGGAGAGGTTTTTTTTAATAAAACTTGAAGAGATGCCTCCCTGCACATACCCCCTGCTACCTAAGTGTAGGTTGTATTTCTCTACCATCTTGCAGAGATTCTGGTAATGATAGAGTGTGATGTTGAGACTATGCCATAAAAAATGGAAACTTTCAATAAAACCTCAGAAACCTACTACTGTTTGTCTAGGTAAACAGAAATGCTTATATCCATAGATCATGGAGCAATTAATTCCAATTTTGTAACTACTTCGTAAAAATATGTTAAAGTAATGATGACATTGTGGATAATTTGAATGCTTTCCTAGTTACACTGAATAACAAAGCACTTAAACTCTCTTTGATAAACTACTTTATCAGTGTTATTATAGCTATAATGTGTAATACAGAGAGGATTCTTCAGATTATCCACACTTGAATGAACTGGAATAAAACCAGTTGAGTCACAGCAGATTACATAGCTAATTATATATTGTAGCCTCTAGTTTGCTGTTCTGATCAAACTCTGATTTGAGGGAGCAGGGTGGTGAACAATTTGAATGTTGTAGCCAGGCTCTTAGGGCTGATTTTGCACAAAATAAAAACAGTCAATTGGTTAGTACTGAAGGGAGCAGTTTCTCAATTCTGAAGTTTAACTGAACATGTTACATTATGCTCTGAGTTTTCCTGGGTGCATACTGCTTCTTTCTGATATTTTATGCAATGGTGTCATGTGTGGTTTTGATGGCAAAAGTTATGAAAGAGCTCATAAAACCAGACAGTTAAAGCTAGTAATGAATTGTCATTTAGCTCCTTTAATTTCTGTTAGAGCTATTAGGAAAATATCTCTGTGACATGACTTATTGTTATTTTCCAAAGAGGTATTGCTCAGCTGTAGAATAACTTTAAAAGATTAAGAAGAAATAGAAGAACGGTGTTAAAGTATTTTATAAACTGAGCCACATCTGATGTGCCCCTTGTACCACTGAATACTTCTAACCTGCAAAAATCAATTGCTTTAATGATGTTTCATTTTTCAAAAACAACAACAAACTACTTTTTACTTCACACACAGAGTATTTCCTATAAATAAACCTGCTGTTACATTTAGGATTATGGAATATAGTTCGTACTGATAGGTTTGTTACTTCCCTTTCTCTTTGTTTCTCTTTGTTTTCTCTCTGTTACTTAAATTCGGGAGTTATTTTTCAGAAAATTTTAAAAGAGCAAGTCTGAAAGAAGTGTGAAACTTATTTAAACAGAACAATGAACTTTGCAGTGGCAACAAGCTATTATGAAAAGCTTTTTTTCGTTTATTTAAAAATACAATTTAAGTATTAAATAAAATACAGCTGCCCTTATTAAATATACATGTAAAGCGTATCCTGAGGCACAGTGTTCCAAAGATGCTTATTGGAACTTGCAGAAGAAAACACGTTTATCTGGTAATGTCAAGCTGGACTTGATTTTAGTAATTTATAGTATGTGTTGTCATGCGTATATCTCAACAGGTGTGTTGCCTGGTAATAAGAATAGTCATAAATTAGTTGTGCATTTAATAGAAGGTAATTAATTTAACTGAAATACTGCATTAAATGAGAAATATCTACAACAAGATAACAAAAGGAAGTCTAGAGGGAGTTCTAACGTTGTAGTATTTTTCACATTCTGACTTGATTTTCATCCTTCCTCCACATTTTTAAGCTGAGGAAATGTTTTAGATAAGGCATAAAGATTTTTAAACAGTGGTTGAGAATTTAAAGTTGGAGTATTTTTTTAGCTTTGAAAGCATTTGTTATTGAAAAAAATATTTTTAAAAGTAAATTGAAAAGAACCTCCTTACCTGTTCTTATTTTAAATGCCTTTTAACAGTCCCCAAATGTTTACCTCCAAACCCATATATCAATGTCAGAATTCATTGACAAATTGTAAAAGTCCTGGCTATTTGTGTAATAAACTGCTAAATGCTTGACCAGTAAATGAAAATATTTAGATTGAGTTCTCGAGTAACTGGTTGAAATTTTTAGGTTTCCACCTGACCATTTAACAGCATGGTTAAGAGCCTTCATGTACCTGTCCTTTGAGCCGATGATTACTCTAGGTTTTTGATTTGAAATACTAAAGACACCATTTTTTGGTGATTGATTATGTGTTCTTTCTCATCTTAAAAAAAGCTGCAAAGCTTTAAGCTTTTCTAAGCTTGTAAGCTTTGACAGAGACAGGTAACTTTAAGTGTCTTTCACTTTTTTTCCAAATGGTATGTGCACACACAAAACTTGTCTTAGAAGAAAATGATCTTTCCATACAATATATGATCACAGCAGTGTTTTTAATGTATGTGTATTTATGCCTGTTTTAAAAAATTATTTTATTTTGTTTTAATTTTAGCATGGATATTTGAGTCTCTGCAGCATTTTTGGATTACAACAGGTTTCCCATCATTACGTAAATAATAGTAGTTTCTTGGTTTGCTTTCATCCAAGAAAAGCTAGAAAATGCAGCATGTCCTTTCAGGATAATGTCCCAACTTTTTATTTACTACGTGGCAACTTGCAAAATATTCAGGAATATGTGTGTCCTTATGCACTGCTAGAATTTTGGTTTGGGCATAAGCGAGTAGTTTCTCTCTGAATTTTTGTTCAAAGGAATGCAGTATTTTGAAGAACAGAACTATGAGAAAAAATTGATGTGTGGCCTCCATCCTTCCAGCTTGTTTAGACAAAGTTGTTTTGCGTTTACATTCACATTCAAATGTAGGAAGTAACGCCAATATGCAAGGTAGCTGCCAAGAAGGCAAAAGATTTTTATAATTTCTTGAATGAAACAACTTTTTACAACATGCACCCTGCATTTATTTGATACTAAAACTATCAAGTAATATAGCGTATTTATAGTGTCAAATATACTAATCCAGTGCTATACAGTATATAAGTAATAAAATACTGATTTAATAAATAATAAGTGCATAACATAAAATGCTAATTTAATAAATAGTAAATGCATACTAGACTGAAGTGAGGAACTTTTTCTGGTCCTTAAGGAAAGGAAACAGTAACATTTGTGGAGGGAAGTTTCCAGAATCTACACAAAATTTCCCTAATTGTACTTTGAAGAAGTTCAACTCAATAGGTCAAGCATTTTCTGCAATGTCTTCTCATAGCTCGGATTTATACAAAACCATAAACGTTTCTAGGAACTGTGCTTGATTCAGTCTTATTCAATATGGAAACTAGTGAAAGACAAGGAAACGTAAGGTTCAGTGTAGTATAAAATTTTGGTCTTTAGGGTTGTTTTTTTTTCTTAAAGTTCCAAGGTTATGAGTTTGCTTGCTGTTTAACTTTGGTTTCTGACTGGGCGAAAGAGCTTTGGCATCAAGATGGTTACTTGCTGATTTTGTAGAATTGCTTCTGCCAAAGCTGGCGGGGATTCACCTCGTGAGTCTCAGCTGAAAATAACAGCAGTAATTCTTGCTAAGCTTGAGTGACTATAGTAATGCTGTATATTGTCTGATGTGTGTGTGCCTAAATTGTTTCTTAAAGCGTTTTTCTTTTTTCTTTTTTTTTTTACCTCCAGTGTGATAGGAAATCTAATTTCTCACAGGTGTGGAGCTGATTACAATGATTAAAGCATTTTGAGGCTGGAGCAGTAGAAGTCCCTGTGTCAGAAGTGTCAATGAATAGCTGCTGTGGGGCTTTGAATGTGATTCTACATCCACACTTTTTGACCTCTGGGTTTATGTTGGAATGAAAGAATTGTGATGGGGTTTTGATAACAGTTGAAGGTGTTGATTTAATGATCAAATTTTCAAGTGTTTGGGCCTTACCTATTGCAAAGGTGAATATTATTTTGTGAACTTCTCTCAGGGCAAAGCAGACCCCGCTGCCCAGGATTAAGTATTTGAGAACCAAGGAACAGAATTTTAGAACAAATGGATATATCATTAAAAAGATCTTTCTAAGAGAGTGGTTTGAGTACATTTATAAATATTTTGGGAAGTGTTAAATAATGGTTTTTAGTGCATGTATGTGTCTGAAACTGTAGATGATTTCTAATAAGAGATTATGCTAGTAATGGTTGTCATATACTTCTCTATCCTGGCATAGTTGACTGTTTTTTAAGTCTGAGTTGCTAGGGAAGATGGATAAAGGTTTCTGTGGTTTTGAGTAACATCTAACTCATGGAAGTTATTTGTATAACAGCTTTCAGTTGTTCAAGTTTGTATTTTTGTGTCTTTATTTTTTAAATCAATGTCTTAAGTATATTGCTGGATGACATTTAAAACTCTTTTTTTTTCCTCCCATTCTAGGAAGATATGAATTTAAATGAAGACAAGAAGATGCCATTGAGAGAAAAGGATTTTAATACCAAAAAAGAAATGGTGATGCAATATATTAGCACCGCTTCAAAGTCTGTAAGTAATGTTTTCTGAAGTACACCAAGAATAACCTAATATTTATGTTATTTCCTGCTGAGGAGAAAAAGCGATGATTCGTGTTACATTCTTTTCACTAACTTTGTTTCTCATAAATACAAACATTTTGAAAGGGCATTATCTCATTATTTTACAGGCTGCAATGAAAGATATTCACTTCTACTTAAGGTGTGTCTTCTGTACACAAAACAGGATTTTTTGGCAAAGATACGGCTTTAGTGGGGATGGAAAGATTCTCCAGAAAACTTGTTGGAAAAGTTTAATGTGAACCTGTTTTCTAGCACTGTTTAAAAATAGTTCCTTGTCATCTTAGGTTTTTTCATGCCTGCCTTCAGTACAGAATTCACGTTGTGACACTATGTAAAAGTTGATAATGAAAGCATTGCACAATAGTGTCCATTTTTTTTTATAATTACTAGTTGTTTTAGAGAAGCGCAAGGAGTTGTGTACTTCGCAGTTTAAAGATTAAGTTGGCATAAGAAAAACTGCTCTAATTTTTGAAAAGTGGGGACCGACTCCACTGTTGAATGCTACAGTGCTAATATTGTCCTCAGACCTTCTGATTGTTTTAGAATTCATATATTTGATTCTTTGATTCTCACTGCTCCATGCATGTAGAGGTATCAGTAAAAATTGCCCGTATGTGATTATAACTAAATACTGAGAAAATAAGTAATTAAATTAAATGAGGTATTTATTCTGTGCTTTAAATGGCGTACCTCATTAGTGTATTGCTTTAGCACCTTTGGGAAGAGAGATGCCTAGTACAGGACTAAACTGTCTAAAGACTGTTTTATTTAAGATGAGCTTATCAAAGCTACTAATCGTTCTATAGCATAAATGTTCCTTAGTAACGGAAGATTAGGAGGTCTAGCCTGTTTTTCTTTTTTAGAGATGTTTCATGAGAAATTAGGAAACTTCAGGTTACTAACTCTCAACAACATCCTTTGAAGTTTCTCAGCCCAAAACAGCATGTCAAGGTTTATATGTTGTTCACACCCTTAGGCTCCACGTGCGTTCTAAGACCTCAGTTTTTTTGATCTAAAAAGTAATGTGATAATAGGACATGTCTGCCTGTGCAGAATTGCCGTGTCCACATCTATTGCTGAAATTCTAACATCGTGATGATGGTGATGTTAAGACTCTCTTTCTCAAGAGAAAGGTTTTCGTGTTAACTTTTTACTTCTGGGCACTTAACACTTGCAGAGAACTGAAGCCTATAGCAGAGTAGGTTTAATCGATCCTTCTCTCTGAGTGCCATTTGCAATAAATATTTTTTTATTTTCTATTTGGTTGTCATGACACTTGTGTTTTGGCAACGGAGCTTCTTGCACTATGCCCAAAGCAGCCAGGCAAGGTACTCTTTTGAAGAGGACAGCTCTGTTTCCTTCCCCAGAGTAGTGACTTGTTCCCACACACACTTGTCTTGTGTGTTTTCATAAAGCCCCCAACAGCATTTTTTTCTTCTTCGTTCCACCCCCCTCCGCTGCCAGACCACTTATCACCCTTTCTGTTTTGAGAGATCACTGAGGACTAATTCACATACAAGGCAACTCCTGGCTTTACTGAGTGCTGTTCCTGCTGTTGTGTCCCTACTGGGAACGGCATTCACTCACTGTAGAACTGGGAGGAGCTGTTTCTGTGATGCATAGATTCAGCTGTTTGATACAGTAGTACTGCAGATGAATTCAGTTTAGCGCTGGAGCTACTGGGATGGGACACTCCTTCCCTTGCCCTTGCAAACTCTTTGTTCCTGGCATGGTTTTTCATACTTCAAGTGCATTGGACTGTCCTGCTGCTTTCTCAGCCTAGAGAGAATAATACACTGCATGCCCAGGGTACTTGGCTAAATTTTGGTGTACCTTGACTTGATGAGTGTCATACTTTTTCAGAAGAGCTGAAATGCCGTATAGCTCCTGAATATTACATTCAACTAACCCCTCCATCTCAGATCTCTCTTTCTATGAGTGATACTGCATTAATATCTTTTGATACTTTATGCTTCTCAAATTTTAAGAAGATGGGTACTAAGCTATATTGCGTTTGGACAAATATCCTCATTTGCAACTGCTATGCAGAGTACTGAACAGCTTTCATTTAAAGAAATGATCATTAGAAAAACTATTAAAATTAAGAACAGAGGTGGAGCCTTGACTGAATTAGTGAAAACAAGCAGCCTCTGGTCATCAAAGTGGAATCCATTATAGTCAAAACTTCATCATTAACCTCAGTATCAGGGTTTCTGTTTCTTAGAAATGCTGAACTCCTTTCCAGTATTCACAGAACACATCTCTGTTACTGATGCATCTAGAAATTATGCTGGGTTTGGTTGGACCGTACTCAGGTGCTTATTTAGTTGTAGAATACTGTGACCTACCTCTGTGTATGCATGAGATGTTTAGAATGAATCCTTCACTTAAGGACCCAAAGTTATTTAAGAGTAACCAGAGTTCTACTGACATGCATCATCCAATACTCATTGATTTCACTCCACTTTGCTTAGAGAATTCTTAAACAGTTGGCTGAAAGCATGCTTCTGTGTATATGTCTGTATATGATTGTAAGGAACTATACTGTTACCATCACTTTTTATAATATGTTCAGGGGCTCCCTGTAGAAGAATTGCTAAGAATTAACAGTCTTGGGGTTTGGGATACTAGTACTTACTGACAATTTGGACAATAAGAAAAATTACATGCTTGGAAGAATTCTGCTCAAGTACCTCAGTATTCTGCTAATACTTTCCTGTTTTCTGGTAATGTATATTGTTTAGATGAAGCCTTATTTCTTCCCCTAAAAACACTATCTTAGAAAAGCATATCATATATTGTTTAAACCATCATGACTTGAAAATCTTGAATGAAATTTCTGTCTGCTGTGGTGGCATGTCTTATTTCTCAGGAAACAGTTGGAGAAGGGAACAACAGATGTGTTTAAAGGCTATTATATGAGTGTGAATTCTCATCTACCAAGAGCAGTGTGGCTCTGTTTATTGTTAGAGATTGTTATATCCAATATATTTTCTGTGTTTTTGTAGTTGTTTGTACATATTATGATTGAACACACACAAAAATGTTCCAGCCCAGAAAAGTTTTAAAAATCAATTTCCATGTTAGGGAGTCAATACTCAAGTGGAAATAAAAACAGTATTGATATTATGTTACCCTATCATAAGTTTTGCTGTTCTGTATGTTGAAAACACACACACACAAACACACACACACACACAAACTGGGTTTTTAAAGTGAGTTTTCTTCACAAGATTTTGGTTTTGTTGTGCAGCTCACTCCCTTGTAATGTTTTAACTGAATTAATTAATGCTGACTTCATACTGCATCTGCTCACAGACCAGTTGTTCTTTAGCTGAGCAATTACATTTCTAGAGGCACTGATGCCTCAAGATATTTCCTGTTTCTCAGTTAGCTCAAGCATTTTGAACTTAAGCAGCTTTTCCCATGCAGAAATGTAGCTAATATAATCAGTTTCACAATTGGTACCAAATGCAGCTCTCATTTTATTAAAGCACTGGCAGATGTGTCATATTCTTATCGTGTTGCAGAACCTTGGTGTAACTACGAATAAGTGGTACTTGGTACTGTGGGTGTGTTGTACAGACGTTGACAGTTAATTGGCATCTGTTGCACAGGGGAGTGTTCAGGTGGGGAGCCGAGCCTGGCTCTGGATGGCTGGTTACTGTTTGGGTGTTGATGTGAGTCTCCGTTGCTTGTGACAGTGTCTTCAGATGGGTCAGATGAGACTCTCTGAAATGTCATTCTAGTGTATTCTTATAGTCTGGCTGGACTCCTGTCCCATGTGACCTTTCCACTGTGCAAATTGCTATTGCTTGTATTAAATTACTTCCAAAATATCTTCTGTCTTTACTATGTGTCCTGTCCACATGACTGTCCTGCATGACTGTGCATCAAAAGAAAGCAATTTTACTGTCTATTTATAAGTATCTTAGTTACATCCAGCTTGGTCTATTTTACAGCAGGAAATTCTGTGGGAAGTCACTGGAAATGACAGATTCTCTACCCAGAATATTAATCCATATGCTTAGGCATCCAAGTAGTGCTTACCAACCAGTCTATGCACAGCAAGAGCTGCCAGGAGAATTTCTGGGACCTTTTGAAATTTCCAGCTGGAGAGCTCCTGTAACATTTAGTTAAACACTTTGTCATGAAGGCTGCTCGGACTTCTTCTGGTCACCCTGTCCGTAGTCAGTCCATTATCTCATCTATGCAGAGACCAGCTGGGAAGATCCACGGTCACACGCTGAACTGTATATGCTCTATGTGCATACAGGCATGGCCCTGATCCCCTCTTACACCACAGTTGTAACAATTTCCTCCTTATATAAGAGCCGTAACTCAAATTCACCTAATAATCCCTCAGGGGTATATATTGTCTAGTCTTAAAATGTTTGCGCATTATTGTAACAGGGTGGATGTGCTCAGTGTATAAGCTATGGAATAACCAGCCAGAAACCCTTGTTGCCAGTTCCCCTTAGCCAGTGAATTTGCAGTGTTTTGGGCAACTTGTGGTGTAGTAGTCTTTACCTTCCATGTTTTATCAACTCTGATATTTAGTTCTTAATTCTATGAATGCTTTTTTGTTTCGTTTAGGATCTTCTACATTTGGCTTGGAGATTCTCTCCAGTTGTTTTTTCATTCTTCTTTAGATGTAGCTGGGTCAAAGCTGTAGGGGAGCTGTCACTAATAGAATTTTTTGCATGGCTTTGTTTTAGCAGCAATTTAGAATTTATTAATATTTTTGTGGCAGATTACGAGGTTAGGTTGTATAACTTTTATTAGCACTTAATCATCAGCTAATTCAAACGAGTGATTCAGTGAAATTTGTTTTAATCAATCAAAATAGCAACTCAGTTAAAGATTCGTAAATGGTAAGGTTCATACCGACCTTAAAACAGGGTTTTCTTATCTAAAAACATGTGTGCACACACACAAAGATGAATAGACAAAACAGTTCTAAAATTAAATCACATACAGACAGAAAGGTTAACCTGTAATTAAAATTTCCCTTTCATGAGTTTTATACATTACTCACCTTTGTGTCGACATTCATCAGCAGGTGATGGTCAAACTGCATGAAATTAGCCCTTTGGTTCCTCTCAAAATCGTCAGTAGATGATCATTGAATCTTTGCAAAATTTGCCCTGAATTGTTTTTGTCTTCAGTTGAGTACTGAAAATTAAGAT
Source organism: Pampusana beccarii (assembly GCA_013399365.1). NCBI lineage: Eukaryota > Metazoa > Chordata > Aves > Columbiformes > Columbidae > Pampusana > Pampusana beccarii. The sequence continues at coordinate 735,512 of VWYH01008689.1, forward strand.
GTTTATAGTGCATAAACAGAATCCATTCATTACAAAAATTGTATTTCAGCAAGTGTGCATGATACATTTCTACATTTGATGCCTGCAGCTTTTGACTGCTGATTATAAATTTGTTCATAAATTGACAAAAATTTAGTCAGCATTTAGAATATATAGTAGATGGACAACAAACAGTTACAGGTTTCGGATTAAATTATATTTTTTATTTCCCTGTTTTTTTCAAGAGCAGAAGTGAAAGTTAACCATTAATAAACTATTCAAATTCTAAACGTGCCAAATAAAAATTGAATGTATTTTCTGTGTTTCAGGGAAGTCTCAAGAACAGACGGAAGATTTCACCCCAAGAGTTTATTCAGGAATTAAAATCTGGGTCAACAGATGAAAGACTAGTCACTTGCTTAGAATCTCTCCGCGTGTCCTTGACTAGTAATCCTGTCAGGTAACATCATTAACACACATTGCAAAGATTAATTATATCCTTATTTCTTAATGGATTAATATTAATGGATCTGTAGATGTGCATGTTTCAAGGTTTTCTTGCTAATGAATGTGTATGCATTAGTGAATGACTGTGCCTTTTTTGCTTTTTTCTCGTTGATTATGTATCTTCCATCAATCTATTTTTCAGTAGAGTTAACTGATCTGTACAAGGTAATGCTAAGATAATGCAAAACAAGTGTAGTGCAGAGCAGTTCGCTTTGTTTTCTAGTGCTAAATAGTCAAACCTTTTTTTTTTTCATTTTTATTTTTGAAATATTCTCTTAACTCTTTAATCTTTTAACTTTGTCAGGGTGATCAATAATGGGACATAGGCACCTTGGTGTTTGTGAGCCAGAAAACATATATGTTTTTAGTTGTGTGTTCTTTCTTCTGTCCATTGTGCTTTAGGCTTTCTTCCTTGTGGCCTTGTAGTAATTTTTGCTGTATCTGTGAGGTTTATGTATATAGAACAGACCACAGCAGTAGTTTACCTCTGGGTTTTCTTTCTTTTAACAAAGGCTAACTCTTCAGTAATCATAACTCTAACACTGATATCGATCTTTATATTTAATTTTGATTTGATCTGTGCAGCTTGATTTGTGTATTCTGGCTTTATTTTATTAAATTATATTTTTTTCTATTCTGCCCTATTTGCAAACTTTTGTTTTAGAGTTCCTATTTAAGCCAATGGTTGAACACATGATTTTGGGAAAGTATTTTGGGTTTAGTTTAAAATAATGCAAATGAAATGCTTATGATGGGATATGATTAAGAAAGGATTAGAGAACTTTCTTCTTTCTGCATCTGTCTTGACGAAGTTGTTGATGTGAGTCTTTTGTATGGGTGTTTCCTTCTTTCCTTATATTAACTTGTTTTTTAATTGGGTTGTCTTATTTAGAAGTTGTAGTGGTTCGCATGGGAGGAAACATGTTTTAAATTAACTGAAGTTTTTCTAATGGGGGGTTTTACAAAATATACTTCCTATATGACTGTGATAGCTTGGTATTTTAGCAGACTGACAAAAAGCTGAGTGTTTGCTCTGGGTAGTGTAAATAATCTTTATTCTGTTTGTGGAAGCAGAGGAAAGGGCAGTAATAATGCAACAGTATTTTAGGCACTCGATCATTCTCAGCATCCTCAGTTGCTGGATATATGACAAAGTGACTCCACACAATTCTGTCTCATACTCGACATTTCCTAGCACATCTTGTAGGATCCTCTTTAGGTCAGATATGGCCAGTTATACAAAAAATAATTGACAGTTATTTGCCTAATCTATTTCAGAATGAAACACTTATCCAGCAAGGAGAGAATTGTTTTCATAAATGTTTACTTTTAGGGGAAAAACATAGAAGCTTCTGATCTGATTCATTCTTCTGATAAGTCCATTACAGTTCTGTATCTAGCAGATACAAAGAACTGTTTAATCCCATCCTACTATAGTACTGGAAGTACTATGTATTTCTAAAAGCTATTGCATCTCCCTTATGCTATTTCCAATAGAAAAGCTTATTATTTGTTACCAGTAAGGTCCCACCTTTATAGAAGTATCTAAATATTCTGTTTACTATTCAAAAGTGGTGATAAATTTTACCCAATGTATACAATGGAGTCTAAAAAGACAGAACAAAGAAAATAATGGAGAGGCTATAATGTAAGTAAAGCCAACTTTGTAATTTTCTTACTAGTTCTGATCAACTTGATGTTGAACTTCTGACGTTATAGAATGGATGATTCCTTTTTACGGAAAATACTTTATTTTGTTAATTCATGACACGGCATTTACTCAGCTTAAGCTGATTTTAAGTAAGAATTTAAAGAATGCACGGAAGCTGTGGGTACTACACCCACAACAAGATCATTTTGATGATGAAGATGGTGAAAAGTATTACATCTTCATCATGCTAACTATGTGTGTTCTAAATAGAGATGGGTTTGTAATCAGTTAATAGGTAAAAGTAATAGGTAAAAGGAGAAAAAGTATGGAAGAGATATTACAAAATAATTATGAAATAATTTTGTGTTGTTGGTCAAAGACAATAATATGAGATCCAAGGATTGTTTTATGGCATGGAAAGTTGACTAGCGGTGTCAGGAAATATTCCTGCCTCTTATAGAAGAGTATTCAAGTACTTGTGAATTAATTCTATAATTGAATATTATAACTTCACCCTTTATAAAAGCAATTCCCTGAGCAAATAGTCTCTACAGTTTCTCTGCTTGTATGCGTATTTTTGTTGCTTCTGCAGCCAACTTCTTCTTCTTGCAGTGTGATTTTGTTAGTTTGAAGTTTAAAATATCTGTGCCATACACAGACAAAGAAGTCTGAAGAGCAAAATATTTCTTCTGTTATGGCTATGAATGACAGCGGTGGCCATGAACTTTAGTTGTAGGTACTTAATCAAAGTTTCAGCAAGACCAACAGCTACTATCAAAGGGATGGCTGCAGGTACTTGTATTTGATATCAAGAAGTGTTGAGCATTAGTGAACAGGGCTGTGAAACGCTATCTCATGTGGAAACAGTGTACCCAGGTTTAACCTCACCAAAAGACAGCTTTGGCAATAGCTGAGATTTCAATTTTTTGTTGTGTTCACTTGGAGATATTCGTACGGATTAATATCTTGGGTGGCCACTTGTGCAATCCCTTTAGGCTTTTCCTTCATTCTTTGCCATTTACAGTTAGATTCTGACCTTTCCAGGAGACTCTAGAACAGTATGTAGTGGAAATTGTTGTTTTTCTTCCCTTCCTTTTCAAGGGTTTTTTAATTCCAGTTCTGTGCCAAAGAATGTATAAAAATTAAAATTACTAAATTTAATGGCTACTGTAAATTTTTAATCTTTTTAAATTAAGGTTATCCAATGCTTCAATGAATGAATGGAATGACTCTTGATCTTCTATTGAGCAAAAAGTTGATTTGGGGTTTTAAAATGATCTAGTTATACTGGTTTTAGTTATGCTAACAATTTTCATTCGTTGTAGTTACTCTTTGAAATGTCAATCTTTTAATGGCTTTTTTCTTTCTCCCTAGCTGGGTTGAAAACTTTGGCCGAGAAGGTTTGGGGCTACTGTTGGATGTTTTGGAAAGATTGGTTGAGACAAAAAAGTAAGGCTGATTTCATATAAAATTGCCAGCTTTTCTTAATATGTAAACAGCATTTAATTACGCTTAATTTTTTATTTCTTCAGCCAGGATAAAATTGTGAAGAGGAGTCAGCACAAGGTTATACAGTGTTTGAGAGCCTTCATGAATAATAAGGTATAGGATTTTCTTTAATCTGGAAATCTGAATTCCTGCAGTTCCGTGAGATAATGTACATGGTCAGTTGGTATAAGATTACAATTTGAAGAAGTCTGTTGGTCAGCTGTGGTTTGAAGTTATTTCTGCGGCCACTTCCTCTGCAGAAATATATTCAGAGACTTGTGTAAGCTTCTGATGCTGGTGTATACCCTTATTACAGAGTAAGTGACCCATTTTGGACTTTTCTCTCATTTTATTTTTTTAATTAAGTATTTGACAAGCTTAAATGTAATTTGAGGGAACTATTGCTGTCTTTTATTGGATATTCAATAGGGTCATTTGGATTCCCTCCAAATCTCTTTACAACTGTTTTTCTGTTGTTTAGTATGGATTGGAAAGAATTTTGGGAGAAGAGAGAAGCCTTTTGTTGCTGATCAAAGCAATTGATCCTAAGCAAACTAACATGATGACGGATATAGTTAAACTCCTTTCTGCAATGTGCATTGTTGGAGAAGAAAACATGTAAGTACTGTATTTAGCCTGAAACAGTAAGGTAATTTTAGGATATCCAAAATTCTGATTATACCTGAAATACAGGCTAGAATTTTCATCTTAGGTTTGAAAGTAATACCTGTACTACGTTGTCAGTTTTCAGAATACCTTTGTCTGTGATTTTTATTATGGTCATATCAATACGAGTTCTCTTTTTGACACATGGATCTACTGGTTAGATGGAAACAGACATTCTTTTACTTAAAAATTTTTAGCCTGACTTTTAAGGTAACCTAACCATTGTAATCCAGTAAGTTGTTGTTTGACTACAGAAGTCTCCAAAGGAAATGAAGTAATGCTTATATGTACTAAATTTGTATGCAAGAAATTGAAGAAGTTGAATACTTTGGCAACACGGCTCTTCAGATAACAAATGAACAGCAAGGTTAAATATTATATCTCCCCTGAGTGAAATGCTTTTCTTTTCTTACAGCCTTGAAAAAATTTTGGAAGCTATAACAGCAGCAGCAGAGGAAAGGAATGTTGATAGATTCTCTCCTATTGTAGAAGGTCTTCAGGATAACTCAGTTCAGCTGCAAGTAAGCAATTTTTTTTCACAAATCTCTGCAAGAAGCAAAAATAAAATTACTTATTTTTTTGTATTGAACAAGACATTACAATAAAAATGGGGAGGGATACCGTTTCAAATAAGGGTCAGATTTTGGAATGCTGTTTATAATGTTATCTTTTTAAAAGCACCATGGGAAGACTCAGCAGTGAGAAACACAGAGGCATTACAGGTTAATTTGTTGATTTATCTTTGCCCAAATCTTACGGACTTCGGGAGTTATATTTACAGTACCTTCTAAAATAAAGCGCGAGTCATATATTCAGGTGCAAAAAAATTATCTCACTTCTGGTGATCTTTGTTGGAACTTTAGTAATAGTAAAACCCAAAGTTTTTAGGCAAGTGGTTTTTATAATTAATGTTTAAACCGTCAGAAATCTGTTCCTCATGTCCACTTAATGATTTCATAAAATTGTACCCAGACAGTCTGAGCAAAGAAATCTTGCACTTTATTTTCAATTTTCAGTTTGTCTCAGTTGGATAGAGTTTACAGCAAAAAGACACACAAAGTGTTCTAGTGCGTTTGAATGATCATTATAAATCATTGGTTTACGAGTGTAAATATTAACTCATATTGATTTTCATGTACATCAGTTGAACTGAACGCTGTTCATAATTGCCTTTTTTTGTGAACATTGCAAAAATGGCAGAAGGTGAATCCCAAGTTTGGAAGATATGGTTGTGTTATTCCACTGTTAAGTTTTGGATTAAATAGTCCATGTCTGACAGTAAAGATTGCTGTTTGTTTCATCTGTCTCACAGAAAAGTTTACCATAAAGAAATATCTGAAGCTGAAGAATAATTTGTAGTTGAATTATGCCAGTACCAGTGGGATTCTCTTTTGAAAAATTGTCCTTCCTTTCTTACTCTTTTTGTCTCATAATCATGGAACTCTTCTAGGCATTGGGCACCNCATCTGTAAAGATCAGGTAGTTCCAACCCCTCTACTATGAAGGGGGGCATCTTTCACTAGATCAGGCTGCTCAAANATGAATATCCCCAAGTCCTTCTCCTCAGGGCTATTCTGCATTCATTCAGCCTGCACAGATACTGGTGATTGNCCACAGCTTCCCAGGATATGATTTGCTTTCTGGGCCATAAGCGCACGTTGCTGGCTCATATCTAATCTTTCATCTGTGAATATCCCCAAGTCCTTCTCTTCAAGGCTACTCTGCATTCATTGAGCCTGCACAGATACTGGTGATTGCCCCGACCCAAATGCAGGACCTTGCACTTGGCCTTGTTGAACTTCATGACGTTCATATGGGTCAACTTTTCCAGCTTGTCAGGATCCCTCTGGATGGCGTCCCTTGATGTTCCCATCCTTAGCTTCCGATTATGTGATTGCATACCTCTTCATTATAAAGCAGAGCTTTTTATCGTTACACTTACTTATTCACCTTTTTTATTTGTAGTCTCTGAATAAGTTGCTTTCTGACCCTTTTTCGTAGTCTAAAAAGTAATTTATAGTATAGCTTGTTGAGTAAACAAACTGATTTTTCTTTTTCATCCAGTATTGTGAAAATCGCTACCAAAGCACTTTGTTTTCTGGAGTGCGTCCTAGAATACACATTCTAGGAGTGCTCAACTGAAGTCAGCGGACTATCATATAAAAGATGGAGATACCAAATTGCTATCCAGTTAAATTAAGTTACTTTAATTTGGCAGAGAAATGATTGCCTTCCATTTATTTTGGTTATTCTGTTTCTGTTGTAGTGTTCATAGGTATCCCTGTGCTCTCTGTCCTGAGTGAAACATCTGAAAGCAAGATTTTTCTTTCTTTAAATCTGTCTGTCATAGCCATAGTGGGCATCAGTTTGTTTTTTTTTTAGTCTTGTATATGTTAGTTTATCTCAGTATGGACTTGTTACACTTAGTTACAAAGTTTTGAATGAAAATCAAGGATTTTATAGATTCTGTAGTTCCATTCTTTGCTTCAACCTTGAAGATTTCTAAATGCTTGTATAAGCATATTGCACTCCACTATCAATGATGATGGTTAAAGTTGCTTAGGAACATCAGACAGTCAGCTTCAGGGTCAAGAAGGCTCTCTCCCCCTGAGCAATAATTTTTATTGGCTGGAAATATAGAATATTTTGTTTGTTCTTACATTTTACTTGTTGTTTGTTTTTGAAAGTTTTTAAAAGTTATCGGGTTGATATTGGTTTCATATAGAAGACGTTGATTCTGACATAGTGCAGAAAGATTTGTCTTTTTTTCTCTTCTTCTTTTTTTTTTCTTTTTTCTTCCCAGATTTTTTATTTTGCTAATGTATTGAAAATCACAGTAATTACCTTTAAAGATCAAAAATGAGACCTCATATTGGCAAGGCTGGAGTGGGGCTGGAAAGGCACTATAAAGAGAATTGTTAAGTAATAAATTTCTTCTTTGAGAAGTGGCTGGGGGGCTCAGCCTGCACTTAAGATTCACAAGGAGAGGGAGAAAAAGCTTTAAGTTCCAGATATAGTGAGACTGGAAGGGGACTGCAGAAGAAAAGTGTAGACTACAAGACAACAAATTTGCCATTTTCCAAGGCTTTTGAGTCTGCATTTTCCAGACTGGACATAAATTTCGTGTCATAGCGGATCCTTACCTTAGGTATTTTTGCAAGAATCATTGCAGTTCTTCAGTATTAAATTTAAATATATGATCTCATATATTTCTGTTCTTCTCTGGGGTCTCTGTTTCATTTGGATTTCAAGGTGAAGGATGTTCAGTTAACAAGTTCCTATTCAGTATGATTTTTTTGCTCCATATTTTAGCGTCCTTGAAATAGAAGGCAGTATGAATTTGGGCCAGGCGTGCAAGCTTGGGCATGTCAGACTTTCAGGACAATATAACTATGATCTCGCTGCATCTGGCACTTTTTTTTTCTTTATTTTTTAGTCCTTAGTTTGTTTGTTCTGCTTACTTGGTTTACTTGGATGTCAGGTCACGACATGAGTAAAAAAAAATGGTTCTTCTTTGATCAACCTGAAAAAAAAATATATGGAAAGCCTGGTGATTTTCTGCTATGCTTTTATCTATTGTTTTAATATAATCAATAAGGTAAACAATTTATATGTAATATATATTAAGAAAATTTTATTCGTAATCAGTAAAAAAATTTAAAAAGAAGTCCAAATGCAGAAATTAGTTTTAATGTTGAATAGTGGTAGTTCAATGTTTCTTTGGATTGGTTGAGCGGCTTCTTTCTCTGGCATGAATATGTATATCAATAACACTGTTAAAAATATTCTGATTCGGTAGGGAGAAATGCTTTAGATCATGGAAATTGTATTTTCCCGTTTCAGGCTATTATATTTGACTCAAAAGAATTTAAGAGCCTGTGTTCTCTATAGTGCATATAAGGGTTTGAGACTTCGAGGTCCATCACAGCACTTATGAAATGCCTAAATTTTAATAGTATGAAGAGCAGTACTTCTCTTACTATTATTTCCTGGTTTGTAGGGTTCAGAGTCCTGAAATTAATTTTTTTTTGAGTGTTAGGCTTCCAAACGTGATCCTGAATTTTGCGGAGCTGCATATACTTGCATGTGTCTAGATTTAATAAGGGGATCTGTTTTTCCATACAGCTCAAAAAGCGCATGAAAACTGCCTTAAAAGCAACCCCTTTACTTTATTTGGAGCAGCAGGTAATAATTAATCTGATATACTTCTGATTAATTAATCTGATATACTTCTCCCTTTATCCATGATGGGTACTCAAATGGGCATTTCACCCATTTTCCCCTTCTTAAAAATTAAATAAATATGAGGGTCTCTCTAAATCTATAAATATATCTTGCAGATTAAACTGCAGGTGAATAGATAGTTGCTCTTTTGAATCAACATTTGGGAATAGGCTTCAGAAATTATAATCCCTTGTTAACAGTTGTTGGTAAGCAGCCCCTTTAAGAAATAGATACCAATATTAATGGTAGTTGAGACAGTTGGTATGCAGGGGGAAAGAGGTCATAGCTGTGTATCTCTAACCACTTACAAACGTGAGCACTTTCGTACTCACTGTTTACAGTGATGCTCAACTCCATCACTGACACACCACTGATGGGAGAACCGAATCAGTGCAGAGAACTTCAGCTGAGTTGTTAACTGTGGAGTAACAACCCCTGTTTTTCTAGGACTACTCTTCAGATATTAGACAAGTATTTTTCTACTTGTTATGCCTTCTCGTGATTGTGCTATACTTCCATTTGATATTTTTTATCCTCTGATATAGGATGTAGGAGCACTTTTAAAACTGAGAATTTAATCTAAATGTTAAATTGCAATACTTCAGCCAAATATGTTAATTCGTCTTTACTGAGAGTGTTACCCTAAAATTCCTGAAAATAGGAAACATTTTGCTGTTTCATTTGCTGTGTCTTTTGTAGACATGGAAAATTTAGTGAAAGTTCTTTTTTTATTTTTTTTTGAGTTAAACTTCCATTTGAAAACGTTCTTTCTTTTTCAGACTCCACAAATGCTAGATTTCTTTTTTTTTTTAAGACCAGAAAAGTCAAGGTTTCTCATGTGAATCAGTTGTAAACTTTTATAACAATGACATTGACCTGGTAGTTCATTTGACAGTGTTTTAATGAGGCAAAAGTTTACAGTTGTCAGTTACTTGGCATACTTGCCTTGATTATCTGCTTGATATATGTAGGCTTGCTTTGTGGCAGTTCTATTTGACACTAACAACTGACCTTTTCAGTTTTGAATTGACTAACATTTCTGTTACTTGAAGGCTGAATATATAAAAAGCTTCAGTATGATGATTTTTGTATTTTTATTGAAAGTTTTATGTATCTACTTTTTGCATTGGTTGAAAGCAAAGGATATTCTTCCTCTTGTCTTTCATAAACCCCCAAATTATGGAAAGCATACTTAAATGTTGGTTCATGACAAGATTGCTGATTTAATTTGAGAATGTAACTACAGTCAGGAGTAATATTGAGTTTCTGGTTTTGTTAAAGTAAGTGTAGTTTTGCATGTTAAGCCTATGCTCAAGAAAATGTGTACAAGGCAATCTGGTACCTTGTATACTTACAGCCACAACCAAAAAAGTTTAATACTTCTGTTGTTCAAGTCAAAGAGACAGTAAATGCAGCTCTTCTGACAGAACCTATTTTGATGTAAGACAATGACAACAACAACAACAAACTGTGTGTTTGCCCAGTTCTTCTTATTCTTCTTGTAAAATCAAATTAATGCTTCTACTCTAATCATCATCTTTCATCACTGTTCCTCAAGCAGGCAGTTTAACTTCATCAGTAACATTGCTCTCTCAGTATTTTCAGTTGTCAGGGAACACCATTTCGCCTTTCTTTTTCACGTAATGAGAATGTGAGATGGTATGTTCTGTGGTATTTTGGTTAGCTGCATCACTTGGTGACTCTTGATTGTTCTGTGGTAATGAGATCGTTTCCATAACTGCATATGTAATAGGATGAATCAGAGCAAAGCTCACCTTATCTAAATGTGGAGACTGATAATATGTGTTTGAGATGCAGGTAAAGGTACATGCATGTGCATGGTACATCTCAAAGACATTACTAAGCATTACTAAGGTGTTTTTCTTTTTTGGTCATTAACAAAGGTAAATAATGGATGAACATCAATATAGTGTCTGTACCAAAGCCAGGTCTACAGCCTGTTTAGTACTGGCAAGCAGAATTTAACTAAATATGCGTCATCTTTACAGACTTTTCTACAAATGCATACTTGGAGTAAGAGTGAGAAAAGTAAAGCAGAAAAATCTTACTACAGTTCTTCTTATTCAAATGGGCAAGATGTGACATAAGATGAAACCTACCCCGTAGTTAGTATTAATTTTCTTGCAGGAAAAAGCTACTCTGAGCTACTGAGATGTACCTGAAGTTTTCTACCAGAAAAGGACCAGGTGGTATATTCTTTCTGGTCTTGAATTGTGAAAAATGCAAGTTTAAAGTACAAACTGTGGAATCCTCAGAAAATACACCCTGTAACTTGATAGACTTCCCTGGTTAGAATCGCAGAGGATTAGGATTTCAAACTGTAACTTCTCACTTAGCATGGTCTAGCTTTTTATGAAGGAAAACATTCAAAATTTTGATATTCTATGTGAACTGTATCGCGATCCATGCAAAGTCCTTCCTTACCAAAAATAATGTGTGTGTATCCATCAATATTTGCCCATCTCTTAAATAAACATGCAGAGTCAAGTATTGTAGGTTTCCCTACCGTGTGGCAGCAGGTTGTTAAGTGTTCCAGATAGAATATACTCGCAGACCCAAAAGTCCTCTGAAAGCTAACACGTTGGGCTATACTTAGCTGCAGTTTTTCAGGGATGAAGAAGGGAAGGAAGCATCTATCTAACCAGACTGTCAGCTGAAGTGAAAGATTTACTCTTGTCTTTTCCCTGAAGAAAGTGCTTCTACAGGCCTCCACTGCATGCCTGTTGTAAACAGCAGGATACTCTCAAGGTGTAATTACTGTTTGTGTTAGAGGTGTCCTTCAGGAAAGAGTACTTGGAAACTGCAGTCGTCAGCACCACAACAAAATTTTAGAAGGTACATTAGAGAGCTGTGTGTCATTCGTCGTTAGAGCCTAAAATAATTTCACTTCTCCAGGCATCTTCTTAAGGGCAGACTGACACCTACAGAATCTACAACTCTTCCTGACTTGCTTTTCATAGAGACCATTTGTGCAGTATGTTTTACTTACAATGACTTTTGCCTTCCTAGGAAGCTAATTTACCTATATTCATTGCACTTCATACTACCTCAGCCAAAGTACCTTTTCATTTATTGAAGATGACACATCTTTTTTGATATGGACACAGCTTTTCCACGTTGTGTCCATGCCCGAAAATTTAAAAGGCTGTCAATCTGTTTACAGAATCTTATCCAAGGTAATTGAGTGTAAAAGAATGCGGTTAGGGCCCACTCCTCTTGAGTGCAAGCACTGACTGATTGTTCTGTGTCCCAAGAGCTGACATTTATAGAGCTGTCAACTGGAACGTCACAGGCGTTTTCCTTAACTACTGCGTACTTCAAGAATTGCCAAGGAATGATGTTACATTTGGGATAATTGTTCTTCAATTTTTTCTTAATTAGGAACATTGAAAACCAATGTGTGGATACTCCTTGGAATTATATGTATTGTAAATGCACGTAGAGCCAAGCACCTGAGGAAAAGAATTCTTTCTCTGTAGCTTCCTTTCTCCCTTAAAAAGTTACTTAAATTATTTGAATTCTATTCTCTTGTTGGTCTGACCCCTTATTAGCAGCATTAGAGACTGGACAGTCTCTTGTTGTGGAAGAAATTACCCTGTTATTTTTACCGCATTTCTTTGATTAGTAACCACACTCTGGAAGTAGGAAACAAACTCGTTGTCCGACTGTTGTTAGATCTGAAGTCAGTAGTGCTTTCTGGTAATTTAATAATTCTAAATATCAATCTGTATTTGAAAGTTCAGAATTTTTTAAGCAAGTCATTACACAGATTTAGCACTAATTTAAGATGAGAAATTCATAATGTGGTACTTCTAAACAAAAGTCATGTACCTCTATCTTTGGTGGAAGTAAAATATCAGACTTATTTAAAACTTTGTAGATTGGGAACAAATGACCTTTCTAAGTAAGTGGCAGATCTTTATCTTTAGCAATATAAGACACTGAATAGGATTTAATCTGCAAATAAGTCAACCTATCTAGCATTTGAGCTAGATTTCTAAACTCTGAAGTAACCAATGGGAAATCCAAGGGCCAATTTAATTGTCCATGTATGAACTTCAAATGTAATTTCAGATGCCTTTGTAGATATGATGTGGTTCCTTTAGGAGGTTCCCACCCTTCTAGACTGGTATTTTCAAGCCAGATGGTACACACTGAGCCATCTGTAATGGTGCTCTGTGTACTCTGTGTTCATGTTTAGGGTGATGGATTGGGTCCCTAGTCAGTAAAAACAATGGATCCTAGAGTGTCCTGATCACTCCATATGTGTTGTAAAGGTCTTTTGGAGTCTCGAATCTTACAGAAGAACTTTAAAGAAGAGACTAGTAGACTACTGAGTAAAAGAATGGGAGTTTAGCTATGCGTATAGCTACATATAGATATCTGTCTACACACGGGTGTCTAAATGCAGGTATCTGAGACTTGAGCTGTGTTGTCTTGGAAAACTCTTGAGAATTCTGTTGGGGTTTATTCCAGTGTCTTATGAAGACACTAACTGAACGAAGCTTGCTGCTTTTTTTTTAGTTGACTTACTGTCAAACATAGGGTAATATTAATATATTGTTTTTCCAGCTGCAAAGTTTAGGATAGCAAAAAGTTTCTTTGCTCTTGAATATTCCCTGGGTTATTGGTTAAAACTCCCTTTTAATGAGCCACTTGCATGTTGTTAATCAAGCTTAAGAAGGGTATTTTTCTCTTCGTTTTGGAGCGTTCCCCCCAAATTAACTTTCCAGACTGCAGTGTTACTTTTTACAAGAATTTAATACATTTTTTCCTTGTGGGTTTTATGTTTGCTTAAGCAGATCTATCTTGTTGCAATCTACTTCTCAGTGAATTAATGAATTTCAAATCATTGTGATCATGTGTGTTTTAAGTATTGTCTGCTAACTGCTAGGTATTTCATTTGAAGCATGTTTTAAATGTTTGTGATCTAGTGACAGGTTCTTGCTGTTGTCTTTATCATTAGTCTCTTTAAAAGTTTTTCAATTTTCTTTTGAAGTTTTCATGAAGCAAATTACTCATAGATGTATAAGCAATGCTTTACTTAGACCTCGATTTGCTTCCGCTTGTATAACCTTTTCTCATTCTGCTTTTTGTAGAGTTCTGTTTGCAACTTTCATTGCTGCTTTATACTCCTATAGAAATAATTTGCTAACGTAATTCTGTAGATCTTTGTCTTGTTTATTCCAGGAAAGGTACAGTATGTTCTGTTTATGAACTACAAGTATGTTCTATTTATGAACTGAAAGTGTGTTCTATTTATGAACTGCAGTTCCCACTTGATCAAATTTGACTGAAGTGCTGGAATAACAGTAGTTTTTACTGATGTGTTTCTTGTTTTCATTGTCATATCTTGTCTCTGTTTTATTTGAATAGCACATGTACCTTGTTGATTTGGCAAATTAAAAGAAAATACCTTTTTTTTTTTTTTGGTCAGCAATTACATCTGTACACATACTTTCATACTTTCATCTAAATTGCATTGTTACCTCAAAGATAAAATTGTAGCTTGTTCTTGATCAGGATTTTCAAAGTAGCATACTTTGTTCAGTCTCTGATTGCTTCTTCACTGGCTGTTTAAATCAAATGTGATAAATGCTGATTCCTTGCTTAGCAGTCCATTCATGTAAAGTTTTGCATGAAAATATACTGTATTTTAAGCTGCTGATAACAATGATGGAGGTTTCAATTCTAATGTAATCAAACAACACGGATTTGGCTTGATTTGAAATGTAAATGTAACCTTGCAGTACTGTACTTTGTTGCTGAATGTATGATAGTGTTGCCCAATGAAATCTGCAGTCACTGAAATGCCTCACTCATGTTAACAGGAGTACAGGTGTTAGTGGCATCTGTCAATGTGCTGAATTACTGGTTTTGAATGGCAGAGCTAATTGAATCAAGAAAATGCAATTGAATGAAAGACTCAGTACTCCAGAGAGATAAATTGGTGATGGTATAACAGCTTTCAACTAAATAAGCTCAAAATTAGACAGAGTAAAAATTTTTATCATGGCTGCTGAAGAAAAATAGAAATACTGATAGAGTGGATGGTTTGATAAAGTGGATGCATATCAAAACAAGTAGAAAAAGGTTTAAGAATAAAGAATACAATATGTGCTTAGATAATAAGAGAATATGTCCTGTAATGTATAGTTGCGCTAAATTTTACCTGTTTTACTTGTGTTTTCTGTCATTGTTTGCATCCGAATTACAGACAGGGTGATCAGATTATCCATGGTGTTGTGACACTGCAACTTGTGCAGTTCGTGGGCCTAAGGAATACACCTTGTATTCAAAGCAAATAATTAGTTGTTAGTCTAAATCAAGTCTTAATGTTCTAATCAAATTACTCTCAATAGTACTAACATGTGTCTCTGCTTACATCTCATGCCTCTTCTTGTCTATTCTGCATTTTATTTAGGGTCATATCTTCCAAGTAAATAGTCTTTTGTGACTTCTCATTGTTGGCTTTTTTTGTAAGTTCTTCTGCCAACCCCTGAACATTTTTATATGTCTGTTCTGCTATGGGAACTCATTTTGCACTCCAGTAGAACATTTCATTAAGTGTTGCTGTGGCCTTTGTTTTCTTTGGGTACTTCTTTTCACTGTTATCTTTTACTGACCAGACAGATTCTGTGCTTGTCTTTCTTCCTTCTTTTGTTACCTTCAAGGAAAAAAAGATGTGTTAATCATAGATGCTGTGTGCAAGTTAGCATTCAAGGACTGCTTCTTCCAAGCTCAAGACTATAGCATCCTGACACGTAGGAAGTCAAGGAAGGGAGCCAGGAGACCTGTGTGGTTGAACAGGGAACTGCTGAGTAAGCTCAAATGGAAGAGGAGAGTTTACAGATCGTGGAAGGAGGGGCTGACCTCTTGGGAAGAGTACAAGGCTGTTGTCAGAGGATGTAGGGAGGCAACTAGGAATGCTAAGGCCTGCATAGAGTTAAACCTGGCAAGAGGGGTCAAGAACAACAGAAAGAGCTTCTTCAAATACATGTCAGATAAAACTAACACTAGAGTCAACGTAGGCCCACTGATGAATGAGGTGGGTGCCCTGGTGACAGAAGATACAGAGAAGGCAGAACTACTGAATGCCTTTTTTGTCTCTGTCTATACTGCTGGAGGCTGTCCTGAGGAGCCCCGTACCCCTGAGGCCCCAGAGGAAGGCAGGACAACGGAGGAGTTTGCCTTGGTTGATGAGGACAGGGCTAGGGAGCAATTAAGCAATCTGGACATCCATAAATCCATGGGTCCGGATGGGATGCACCCGCAGGTGCTGAGGGAGCTGGCTGAAGTCATTGCTGGACCACTCTCCATCATCTTTGCCAAGTCTTGGGAAACTGGAGAGGTGCCTGGCGACTGGACGAAAGCAAATGTCACTCCAGTCTTCAAAAAGGGCAAGAAGGAGGACCCAGGTAACTACAGACTGGTCAGCCTCACCTCCATCCCTGGAAAGGTGATAGAACACCTTATCCTTGGTGCCATCTCAAGGCATATCAAGGATAAGAGGGTCATTAGGGGCAGTCAACATGGCTTTACCAAGGGGAAGTCATGCTTAACCAACCCCATAGCCAAGGGGCAGTGGGTGCAAACTGAAACATAGAAGGTTCCACTTACAAAAGAGAAGAAACTTCTTCTCAGTGAGGGTAACAGAACGCTGGAACAGGCGGCCCAGTGTGATTGTGGAGTTTCCTTCTCTGGAGACATTCAAAACCTGCCTGGATGCCTTCCTCTGTAGCCTTATCTAGGTGTTCCTGCTCTGGCAGGGAGATTGGACTGGATGATCTTTCCAGGTCCCTTCCAATCCCTAACATTCTGTGATTCTGTGAAGTTGTCCCTCAAATGTTCTTCTTTTTTTTTTTTTTTTTTTTTTTTAGTCTGCTTTAAAACAACTTCAATTAGCTAAAATTTTTATTTCCCCCTCTCCCCTATATTGTTTTAGTTTATTTAGATGTCATCACTTGAATAATTATTTTCTAAGACTGGAAAAAGTTACAGTAGTTTTACAACATTTTTGTGCAGCTGATTTAATTAGTTGAATTTAGTGTTCTTTGTCCTATTGATGTCAATAAGTAAAAGCAATAATTTTCTTTTTCATTATTATACAAACCTAGGTGTTTGCACATACTGAGTTTCATAGAAGTTCCAAGGGAATAGAACTTAATTTCAGTTCTTCATTCAAGTAAGGGGAAGGAGCAAAGCTTACTCCCTCCTTCTATTGATGTTTTAAAGTTTATTGTTGAAGCAAGGTATATTGTATGATGGAGTAATATAAGAACAGATGCTGCCACGGCAGGTTTTCTCCAGAAGTGTCAGATTGGTTCGTACAGCAGTTCCCACCATGCCATGTGACGCCATCTTTCCTTGAGCATCCTTGTCCTCTCAAGTGTCTCTGGAAGCTGGAGAGATGGTCCCAGCTGGTGTAGAGTTGTGGGGCTCCTGGGGGTCTCTCTCCAGGCAACTCCAAACACTATCATTTGCAGGACTGGGTGCAGAATGCCTTAATTGCTGAATTGAATCGTTCTAACACTTGGTCCCTAACTACATGTTGGAGCTCACAGTCTGCTTAACTTGATTTTCTCAACAGGTTCACAGCTCTCACACTGATTAACATGTTGTTTACATTTGTTACATCCTTATAAATAAACTACTGCCCCCTCTTATAGTGTTAATTAAAGTTCATCTAGATATGCCAACACTGCTGTCAAGTAGGCCTAAGTTATACTGACTACCATGCACCCTCATAGCAATTTAGCTACAATAATGTATGAAACTACTTTCTTTCTTATAATCCTTGCAGTAGGACAAATGTATGATCATGGTGGTTACAATTATGTTATTTAATCTCATCACATTCCTCTTGTAAACCTAATGAGTACTGTTGTGTTTCTTACACTCTATCTCAAAGTAGCTTGGCCATTGAGTTCTTCCGGTGATCATATGTAAATTCTGTACTTGGAATTATATGTAACTGAAGATAACTGATACAGTATGTTCCCAGGATCAGCCTTTGCCTGATAGTGGCATAACATATCATCATTTCCTAGCTGATAAAAGGCTTTACAACAGAAAGTATTTAAACCAGTTTGTTCTACTTGTTTACATAGTATATTTGGCCAGAAGACACGTTCTAATTAACTTGCGCTTTTAAACACCCTGTAAAATGTTGGAAATACATGAATAACACATTTCATGTGCATTGAAGCAAGATGTCCAAACAATAAAGAGGGGAAAAAAAAACAGAGAAAAAGGAAATAATGTCTCTTGTCATTCTTATTTATGATAAATAATAATTTGCCATTTTCCTAAAGGCTTGTGAATCTGGACAGTGAATTTCTGCTGTTCCTGGCTATGGGTTTTCCAGATAAATCTCTTGGTTCTTTGGAAGAGGGGCTACTTGCTAGTTAACCACAGACTGATACAGGCATCATAGTTGACCTAATGCTTTCTTTTGAGCTGAAGTACTGGTCTTCATCAAGTATTGTATGACAGTATATTGAAAGAGGGAAGATTTTTAAAAAAGAAGGGGGCAAAGCCCATTCTGTTCTTCAGGCTCAGTTTAGTTTAATCAGCGTTTTGTCTTCTATTACATTTTCTGCAGTTCACACAGACTTCACCATTTCTATTATGTCACTAACTTTTTCAATATATGTGTTGATAAATGTGTATTTACATTGATTTTTATGTGTTGAGAATTGTGCTTATCAAGGTATTTACTATGTGCTAAATTTCATTTACCAGAGGAACCTGCTATTTTTACGAAATGGCAAAATTCAATGGAGTGAGAAAATACTTCATTTTTATGGAAATTTCTTAACTAATGTTTGGTGTCTCTAGTTCGTGTGGTTGATAAAATATTGAAGTGTCTTAATTACAAGATTATAGTGGATTGATAATTAGATATGACATAATGCCTAATTAGTCGTTTGTTATGTCTTTTTGACTGTGGTGCATATTGAAATATAAGAAATAAAATAGTTTGCTATTTCCTCTGTTATAGGTAGCTTGCATGCAGCTCATCAATGCTCTTGTTACGTCCCCTGATGATTTGGATTTTAGGCTTCACATCAGAAATGAATTTATGCGCAGTGGATTGAAAGAGATATTGCCAGTAAGCGTCTTGTAGTCTCTCTTTGCATTACTATTTAAATTATTGGACTAGTTGAGCCTGAGAGGGGGAGTGGGAGAGGAAATTCTAATAAATTATTCTCAAAGGTGTTTTATTAAGTCTGGGCATGAGCAGTTAGATATGAGAATCAGTCCTAAAATAAGAATGAAAAGGTGAAGTATGCTCTCTAAACTTTATGCTGATTCCTCAGCATTTTAGGTCTTTGATTTAGAACATGTGACAGACTGTGCACAGTCTTCTTAAGTCAGGCTAAAGCCACATTCACCTTTTGAATATTTAGCTTAACTCACGTAAGTCTTGTAATTTTAAACTTTAAAACAACATATGCTTATGGAAGTTTTTAGAAAGATAAGATTTATTTACATATATAAATGCTAATTTTGCAAGCCTTTCTGTTGTTTCTTCTTTGCAGCGATTGAAATATATAAAGAATGAAGCACTAGATATTCAACTGAAAGTGTTCAATGAGCATAAGGAAGAAGACATGATCGAATTCTCTCATCGTTTAGAAGATATTAGATCTGAACTAGAATATCCTTTTGATATCAGCAAGAGGAAAATGGACAGAATAAAGTGTATAATGGTCATTTTTCTGGTATAACTTCTGTTTAAAAGAGTTATCAGTCAACATTTGACTGAAATATTTTTTTTTCCTTGCTATTACTCTCCTTAACTCTTTTACCGAAGTAAATGATGTTTACAACATGGTGTGGAATACAGTTAAGGACACTAGTGCTGAAGGATATTTTCTTTCTATTCTCCAACATCTTTTGCTAATAAGAAATGATTATTTTATACGGTATGTTTAATGCTCTATTAAATATTAATTATGAATTTTCTTGTCACTTAGTCATTAATAGAATATTTTTTCCATTCATTTAATGATATGTACAGTTTATCATTTTCCTGCGTGGACTGCAATTTCTACATGTTTCTTTGTGAAGTCATGTTCAAAAATATCAGCCTTGAATAAGAATACCATCTGTATGTTTTTGTCTCTTCCACTTACGATATAATTTTAAATATTAATATAGAAAACTATTTTTGTTGAGATCTGAAGCTTATTTACTGCAAGCATAAGTGATTAGGACAAGTTGCTTAATTGGTTATAAATTATGGTAGTAACATTGTAATTTTGCAGTGTATTTCAGTTGAAGAACAAAACCAAGTATGCACAGAAGTGTACTTTATGCAGGAGTCTGAACATATGCTTAATTTAGAGTAACTTTTAGTTGGCAATTGAGTATCCTCAATGTACATTGTAGGTCAGCGTGAACATGTTAGTGTCTCTTGGAAAATTCATCAGAGAAATTATAGGGAAATAGTTAATAAAATCTTAGATGTTTGAGGCTCACAAATACTTTCCTTTCTAAAATCTGCTTGTGGTGCTTTTGAGGAAGCACTAGAGGAACCAGATATGAACTGAACAGGGAAGGAAAGCCATCTGTTTTCTGCAAAACCTTGAATTTCAGGCAAAGTCTGGTACAGGTGTACCCTTAAGGGTTAAGAGTCTTTGTCTGACGTTGGTACCCTTGTGCTAGATCCTTTCCACCTGAAAGGGTTTGAATTCACAGCTTGCATGTTCTGGACAAGTGACCGAGCTTTCATACCCCCCGGCATTTTAGAACAAGATGCTTTTCATTCCTCTTACTGCAGCAGAGCTGCAATGCACCAATAGTTACAGAAGCCACAAAGCCAGAAGGGATCAAGTTGAAGGAAGAGCCTTCTCTTTACTGGGAGGAAGCAGAAAGGAGTCTTTCCTTCCTGTAGTTCCACAGGAGGAGAGATGCAGAGTTTATAACATAAGAATGGTTTATCTTTAGGTCCATTGTTTTTTTTCAGGCTTTATGTAAACTCTCCTTGTGTCATAAACTCTCAGATGTATTTGCCCTTTGAGACTTTTGGGCTTTGCACCTATCCTTCTGTGGAAATAAGTCAGTCCAAATCTTTTGATGTTGCTGTATTCATAGGCAGGATTTTAAGTATACATTAATAAATAATCATGTTGCAAAAGAACTAATCTCTGTCTTTAGTCCACAGTATTTCAAATTAATTGAAGAGTGTGTGTCCCAGATAGTGTTACATCGAAGTGGAACCGACCCGGATTTCACATATCGTAAAAGATTAGATGTAGATTTCAGCCACTTAGTAGGTAAGTACTATACTTGGAAATGGTCGCAGTATCTCACTTCTTTATATGTTCCAAAAAAACGAGGTTGTACATGTGATTAAGAATTTTCTGTTCCCTGTATACGTGCAAGTGTGTGTTCTTCTTATTTTTTCAAGACATTTGTGTAGATAAAGCAAGACTGGAAGAGTGTGAAGAGAGGGCTACTGAACTTTCCAGAAAAGTAAGCAATTTTTAAATTACGTGATCATAAGATGAACACAGGGGTTACATAATAGCTTCATGAATAGTGTTAACTGAAAGTGGCATGGATTTTAACTTCAAATTACTATTAGTTCTTAAGATTAAGTAGGATTTTGGATGTTTCTTGTGGACTAGGAAGCCGAGAAAAGCGGTATAAAGTATTTCACTTTAATTGAGAATCTTTCTACTATTTATTTTAAGTTTTCATTTACAAATGTCAAAATCAGCTGAATACTTTATTTGAACAGCTATCAGTTTCTTTGACAAGGCAAACAGTGGGAGAATAAGAATTGACTTATTTGTATCTACAGACTGTAGTACTGTACATCAGTTTTTCAAGCTTCTCAGTCTAGTTCCAGCTTAAAATATATTAAGTACTTTATGCTATTTCATATAGTAAAAACTTGCAGTGGTAACAGAGATGGTACTTCTGCTCAGTGGATATGTGGACGTTAGAATAGCGGATATATTGTATATGTCCTTTGTATTGTTAACACGTGAACTTCAAGAAACACAAAAGGAAAAATTGAAATCTAGGGAAACTATGCTGAGTGACTAGTATCAACAATGTAATTTTTTTCTTTTCTTTTTTCTTAGTTTGAAAAAGATTTTGTAGTTTATCAGGAGACCCAGGCCCTTCTGCAGAAGAAAGAAGAAAGGATCAATGAACTCGAAGCAGAATTACAAGCTTTTAAATCGCAGGTATAGGACAGTTTAAATGAATGTATGGGGTATTGTTTTCAAAGTGGACTTCATTTTGCATTTTTTGCAGATAGTACAGTTGAGGATTTTTTCCAAATAGTCCTGTTATTGATTATTATAGACTGTTAGTTTCCTTTATTTCTACTTTATACAAAGAGTTGTAGTGTGACATTAATTAGCTATTTGAGTTCCCAGATGATCCTTTTTGTGCCTGAGCTCTGTTAATTAAACTAGTTTCTTATGGGTTTTGCTTTCATTTGGGTTTTGCTTTCAGTGTCATACATTTCCAAAGTAATTAACCACATAGGGTAATAAGTCTTATGCTTTTAGATTAGCATCCATCACTGTGATCTTTATCCCTCCACAGGAAGTTATTCATTCCCCAGTTTGCTTTGCTGAAACCTTACCATGGATATCCAGCAGCGAAAGAAATAACCTGTGGCTGGATAAGAACATTTCCTGATAATTTTTCAATTTTCAAGAATAAATAGATATTTTAAAATGTGATGGAGAGGAGTAGCTGAGATTTTTGAGAGTAATACTTGAGTTAACCTGTAACTGCTTCAGCTCTAAAATCTGTATAAGCAGACTGTGTGACTAAGTGGTTTTTCCTGTGTCTTATTTCCTGAAATAAGAGGCACAATCTAAAAATGGCTAAAGACAGACAGCACTGGGAAGACATGCATATAGGAAGGTGATAAAATATAAGTTTGATCATAGAGGGTCTTTTTCTACTTTTCAGCTTGTTTAATTTTCTTAGTGATGAAAACCAGTTTAGCTCTGCTTTTGTCTGTTTAACATTCAAATTCAGGTTTCTTTTCAGAATTAACTGTTAATGTTGAAGTCAAACAGGCCTTAAGAAAAAGCAGTTACAGAAACTGTTGCTTTCTGAAATGAATTTTATTAAGAGCTATATATCACCCATTAAGAAAATATTTTTATGTGTGTATCTTGAAAACATACTTACTCTTTTTGGTAAGTGAAATAGGTTTTCTATGTTTAACTTGTTCTTTTGTTCACTTATTAAATATAGCTTTTTATGTGCAGACAGTGAGCATAGCATATATATCATACTCACTAATATCACACCATAAATTATCCCACTGTTAATGTTAGTTTGAATGTTCTGTAAATACCAAGTAGTTGATTACTGCAACTTAGTACTCATGCTCTTAAATCCATCTTAAGAGGAATTTCTGGTTTGCCTATGTCATCAGTTGCTACTTAGCATGGCTACTTCTACTTGTTAGGACTACTTTTCTCCTGGTCTTTTTCCTTTACTCTTTTGTTGTATTTGGTATTTATTCATGGATTTCTTTTGTTCTTAGAGTGTAGTTGTTCAGTGTCTACTTGTCAGTGTGAACAATTTGTATGCCGAGAAATTCAAAACAATAATATCGTTGTACATTTATTTATTTGTATTTATTGATATTCAGCTATTTCCTTTTTTAAAAAAATTAAATCCTTTACTTATTGTATCCCCTTCCATTTTTTAAAAAATAAAATTGACTGGTTTAACTCATAATCATAATTTGAAAAGTTGATTCATACTGTCACCAGTATCAGTCATTATCACCACTAGATAGATATTACTTGTTCATTCTTTCTTTGTTGTATTCAGGTACATATTTATTAATATTTGAAGGCCTACAATGGAAGGTCTTCAAAGAGTAGAGATAAATGTGGGTTTCTTTAGACTTACTGAAGTGCCAATAAGCCCATTTCAATACAAAATAGGTGTCCTTACTATATAGAATAAGAAATTGGTGTGATATCTTACAAATTGTTAATACAGTTTTCAAAACTGCTTAAATATTGTTGTTACTACTTTCCCTGTCCACTTAGTTATAATAGGGCAATGTTTCCTATTTTAACATAGAATAGCCACTACTTTTATGTGTCTACAGATTTAAAGAAGCACTGTAAGACAACTGTATTTTTTTGGAATAATTTTTTTTCATCATTACTTTATGCCTTTGATTCTGTAGAAAGAGAACACTCCTATATTGGAAAATATCTATTTCTCAACAGAATGATTAATCTCATCAGATTCTGCCATTACATTTTTGGAATGTTTCTCTGTAATCTGTAGGATGGGTAAAAACGTTAGAGACTAGAATGTTGTAGGGGTTTTTTTGAAGTTGAGCTCAAATGTGGTAGTCTAGATAAAATTTCATTAAGACACTTCTTAGATCATGGTCAGTGAAATATGACAAATAGGGTATAGCATTTCAGTTTTTAATTTTTAGTGTGCACCCCCCGGTCTGAATATTCAGTTTGAATATTGAGAATTCCAGTTACGAAATCTAAGCATGTTGGCCTCATTAGAATTCGTATTTGATTGTCCTATACCAGAAAAATGTCACTAACTTTCAGTTGGCTTGCTGGATTTAGTCTGTAAACTGTGATTGATACGGCATTTTGTTGATAAAAAGCGTGAAACTGCATAAGAATATTTTCCTTCTCAGTATGGTTCCTTGCCACTTGGTTTTCTACCATCAACACGTGGAGATGCATCTGTGGTTCCACTGGCCGCTGCAGGACCACATCAGCTGCCGCCTCCTCCTCCTCCACCGCTGCCTTCCAATGGAGCGATTCCACCACCGCCGCCTCCCCCTCCTCCTCCACCACTTCTGAACGGCTTGGGAATTCCTCTGGCCTTCGGTGGTGCTCCGCCACCACCGCCTCTGCCAGGCCTGCCCGGAGCACAGTGGTCTCCACCTTCATGTACTTTGCCATTTGGAATGAAGCCGAAAAAAGAATTCAGACCTGAGGTTACCATGAAGAGACTCAACTGGTCCAAGGTAGTACTGATTAAAGGCAAACACCTGATGTGAAATCTTGTGTAGAGCTTAGGATAAATAGGTTGTCAGGATTAAGATTGTATATACACGGAGCACATGATACGTAAGTTAAAATTCCGTGAGATGTGATTATTTCTCTGCCTTTAGTTGTCGTTGTTTTCCAAAATCTGTGTTTCACTGACTCATGAATCATCTGGGCAAGTATCTGTTGACTTTCTGAGATGCCTGGAAAGTTCATTTCTGGTCTAGAATAATGCAACTTTGGCAGCAGCATGCTTCCTGGGTCCTGCTGTGCCGTGTCTTTTAGCAAACTGTTGACGCTGGATCAGTCACTGCTCTGTACCGATAACCGAACAGCCAGTTTCCAAACACACCTCTTGCATCTCTCTCACCTGGACTGTGGGAAGAAGCATTGCAAGTCTCTCCATTTGTCCTATGTGTAAATATATTTATATAAATTTCCTGACTGAAAAAAATATACAATCTGGTTGTTGTTTTTTTTTTTTTTTTTTCTTTTCCATTGTGACAGGATCAAGTATACTAGGATGATCAATCTACTAGCTTTTGGAAACTATAATTATTTAGACCAAACTAAAGTTTGTAAAGTCTGTAAAACGTTCTTTAGAGTTTTATGAAGCAATCAAAGCTATAATCTAAAAAGTATACTGGCAGGACACTTAATATCTAGTTAAACCAGCTGTGTTTAGAGACTATTTTAAGTTTACCCAGGTTTTCAATCTAGAGCAAATATAATTTGCTGCATTTAGACATTGGATAACAGAGTATGTTGTCTGTATTGCTTTGCATTCTTAGAATTGTATGTCCAAAAGCACTTACTCTAAACACTATTGTCTTCAATCAGAAATATATTAATAATTCTGAAGATGAGTTATATACCAAAAGTTCATGAGTTTTGCAGAGCTTCTAAGTATTTCATTTTGTTTAGACTCTACAGAGAATGATATCTGCATAGTATCAAAATAATTTAATTAGTAAAATTTTGTTTTCTCTATTGCTTGTAGATCAGGCCTCAGGAAATGACAGAATCCTGTTTTTGGGTTAAGGCAGAGGAGGACAAGTATGAGAATGCTGACATGCTTTGCAAATTGGAACTTACGTTTTGTTGTCAGAAAAGGGGTAAGTAACGGGTTGCTTAAATTTTCAGCTTTTATAGATATCTTTAACATTTTGGGGGCTTAAATGTCATATGAAAAATTCAGACTATAACATTAATCCTCTGGTTTTAAGTGAAATGTGTGAAGAAATAAGTTTGAAAATCCCAGACTGCTTAAAGCATTAATATTGAACTATTTTACTTGAAGGGTGGCAAAAATTGTGTGACCTATAAGGAAGTCCTTACCAAAAAAAAACAACCCAAGAAATGTTTCCAAATAATATAGACTTCTGTTCAGTCACCTTTGAAAATAAAAATCTATAAAATTTTGTCAGAATAATTTAATGAAATGCTGTGACCTAATCTAGAGTCCAAGATGGTGTGCTTACCCTCAGAATGCATATGATAATTGATGTGTTTTGGTTCCATGAAGGAGAGCCTTTTAATGAATTTTTTTTAATTTTCGGATAAACCTGTAGCAACGTTGATCTCCTTGGATATTTTACTTAGCTTCTTCACCTTTTTAAGCCTTGTGGAAGAGCAAAATTCCTGACTTTAAACCTTTTTTCCCTTTCTGGAAGTAGTTTAGATTTTTCTGCCCCATATGTATAATGCCTGTATTTCCACTGTGATCTCTTGACAGATTTTCTTTTTTTTTTTTCCCCCCATCCCTCCTTGATTTGTATCAGGGACTGAATACTTTGGGGCAGCCTAAGGGGTGCAACGATTAATTCCTTTTCAAATTGAAAAGGCATTATTACATTTTAAATTCGGTTTACAAATTTCACTTTGATAGTTTTATTTAATATATTGCATGACATTCTCAAGTTTCTCAATTTTTTTAATGCTTTGATGTGTATTATCCAATATTTTTTTTACTATAACCAAGAACTTTATTCTGCTTTTGTCAAAGCAGGCTTTATGCTCTAGCAGTATTTCTACTGAGTTGAGTACTACAGTTTACTACTGTTGATACTTAATGATATTAAGAACGTTGTATAGAGATAAAAAGGCAAGAAAACCTCACAGACTTCAGACATTTTTGCTTGAACCTGTTAGAGTAAGCCTCAAAGATAATTGTAGTGCCTTTATAATGTTAGGAGAATTCCCAAGAATGTATCCTGAGTTAATAGGTTGGAAAGTTTAAAAGCCGCTGGAGGAAATACTGTTTCCTATGTGTAATTAAACAGTAAAATTTGGGAGACAAGATGATGTTCAGGCCAAACATGTTAATGGCTCAGAAGAGGACTGTGAATCTCCACAGACAGGGAGAACATTAGAGTTAATAAGATTAACAACCCTTCAAAGTTTAACTGAATGGACTGAATACATTGTTTTGACAAAACCTAATAGAAGAGTTATTGGATCTACAGTCGAAAAGTCAATGAAGTACACTCTTATACCAAATGGGGAGGAGGAACGGGGAGACAATTAAAAAGCTGTAGCCTGCAGGGACAAATTTAATATTTTTTTACAGGTGGAGCTTACTGCTTAATCTTTTTTATTAAGATTTGAAATCTCTCTCATTTCACATGGGTGATATAAGTGTGACATCCTCTTAATTTTTCAAAGCAAGTGGAGACACTAAAGATTTTATTTAGAACAGCGAGTAGGTATCTAAAGGGCGACTTGGAACTAAATTTTATCTTTGTTTAAGTGAGTAGTTTACAGAAATTTGCCTAAATGTAAGTAGACAGCATCAGGCATCTCAGTGTCTCTTAAGAGCATGAATTAATTCTAGTACAAAGGGCAGCAAAGTAACTGCTTTTGTTCTCATGACCATGGAGAGAGGGGATGCTTTGTTGTAGCTTATACATAGCATTGATTATAACAAAAATTGCCAGATAAATTTGATACATCCAGTTTTCTTCACTTTTCAGTCTTGAAGAGACTTAACACTGTGCATTCTATAGTAGAATGAGGAAGCCGTTTACTAGACTCAATTTGGGAACAGTCCTTGACTATTTCTAAAGCTTTCTCTCAAAAACCAGAAAGACGAGACGTTGAAAATGATTCTGTAGCCAAATGATGACATTCAAAGAGTGAGCTCTTTTCCATTCTGTTGAAGGGTCCGCTTATGCACTCTTTTCATTGAAGCCATTGTGTAAGAAGAGGAATCCAGTTGTGCAAGCAGGGACCAGAATGTTCAATGATGCTTTAACTGAATTTTGTTCTGATTAAGTAAAATCAGACTGAAGTACTCAAATGTTCAGTTGCTGCATTTTGCCAGCTGATGTGTCGAAAGTATTTCGGTGTTGATCCAGAAGAGGAAGTCTTATGTGTATGTAAATAATCCATTGAGAAATTTCTACTAGAAAAAGGAATACATAACAGTATAGAATAGACTTGAAGCTTTAGCAGATGTTTGTGTAGAAGTTATGTGTTGATTCTGAATGGGTATTGAAGGAATTCAAATAACTGAATATGTTAAGAATGTATGAAAGGAACACTACTGCAAGAACAAAAAAGTAAAAGAGAGACTAGCTTGAGAGTGTAGGAAAAATAATGAGTAGTAGTATGGAGCCAAGACTGTACATGGAGAAAAACAGTTTTGTTGAGGATGTCTGGAGAGACGTCAGAGGGACGTTGTTGAAACATGGAATTACTTAGTTTGTAAGGGAGATCATCTGGTCCAATCATCTTTGTAAAAGGAGAGTCAGCCTAGTTCCTGAGTTTGAGATGCACCTAAAGATGGAGATGTGTGGATGGACAACCTGTTCCCGTGTTTGTCATCGTGGTGAATCTTGTTTCATAACATCTTCCTGGAATATCTCTTGTTGCAACTTTTATCTGTTGCTTCTTGCTTGTGCACCCCTGAGAAGAATCTAGTTTGCTAGATTGTAGGTTTGGGTACAGCAGTTTGGGACAGCACTAAGGGTTCCCTTGACCTTCATCCTTCTCAATACTGACAGCTCTCTCAGCCTTGCTGTCTGCATCTTTTGTTTTAGCCCTCTAATTGTGTTGATGGTTTTCCACTGTATTTGTTCCTATATATCTGTATTTTTCTTGAAGTGGGAAGCCCCAAACTGAAAAACTGCTCCAGATACCTCTTCCTGAGAGAGAAGAGAATAGAGGGAACTAATGACCTGCTTTACTCTGCTGACAACAGTTTTGGTAACTTACTGGAGGAAATGTTCTCACTGTGCTGCTTGTTTAGTAATAATAATGATGGTGACAGCGATAGTGATGAGTCCATGTAAAGGTCTATGTGTGGTATATGGTATCTTCATTCTTTTACTTGTTATAAAGATATTTTTGTCACTTTCCAGAAACCGAACCATTTTGTGAAAGAAACATGTTTTATAAAAATTAAAACTTTGAGCTGGAACAATGAGAAGTATCAAAGCACCAACTGCAGATGATATTCTTGTAGCAACCAATGACAAAGTGTAATTTATTTATTGACTCTGAATTGATTCTTGTTTCAGAATAAATTTGTAATCTTAAAGTAATCTAGGATTATAGTTTTGAAAGAGGTAGGGAAGGGCATAATGGAAAACCAACTCCTTTGTCATAAAACTGTATAGATTTACTGCTGCACAGGGAATGTGGGTGGAGAATATTAGCTCAGAATCTGGAAATACAGCTGAGTGTGTGGAGGGAATATTTTGAGAAAATATTTGATTATGACTGAACAGTGTACATACATTTAAATATTTGCAAGAAAACTTGAGAGTTTATTGTGAGATGCCCCAAGAAACAAACAAAATTTCTGGAACCCTTAAAGCACTAGCTTTGTGTCAGCATCTAAAATAATAAAAATGAATGAAATCACTGCCTTAAAGACATTAGCATGGAATAAGGTATGTTCCATGTCTCTGTCCCTGGCTGGTGGGGAAAGAACAAAAAAGTAATTGAGGAGTTCTGAAAATAAGATGATGAATGTGAATGGTTTGTTTGAATGATCTTTAGTTTTCTGGTAACTTTTCTTTTTAAAGGCAGAAAGGAGAATTGGTTCAAGGGGTAGTTAGAGACTTGAAAGAGAAATAATAAGAAATATAAAGTGTTTAAGATTTATCAGGATTATACTCTTGGTTGCAAATCAATGAAGAAAATCTGTGAAAAGCCTTTTTGGCAACAAAGGTATCAAAGGAATCTTCTATTTACTCTAATTCTTTGAAAACTTTAAACTGAATATATGACTTAACTGGTGTGTGAAATGCTGAGCAGCAGAGCTGGAGCAAACCTTATATGTGCTTTTATGTTATCTTAAGCCTAAGAGATAAAATGAACAAACAAAAATGCCTGTTATCAAATGACAACCGCTTTATAATAGATACGTTGGAAGCCTGATGGAAGGAGAATGCTGCCAGCTTTGCTGGGATGATTAGACACACAGGCAGAGGAGTGGCAGTTTGCATAAAAGATAGCATGAAGTGTAGCAGCATGGAAATCTTGTGGGGCAGAAAAAAGCCTACTGTGCAAAACCTCATGAATGGAAATTCCTTCTAATAATATAATATTATACTGTATTAATAGCTCTCGAATCACATGATGTTTGTGATGAGAAAATGTTAAGCGAGATTAGAGAAGCTGCAATTTTGTGGCAATGAAGTGGTACATTTAACTACCTGCATATGGGTTGAACTGATTCCTCATCAGGATGTTATGAGAAGATGAAAGCTTTGGATGCGACAAATTATTGTTTTCGATATTCCTGTAACCACTGTGAAAGGGAACTGTTCTGGGAATGGGCTTCAGTCATGCACAGGACCTGGGAGGTCAGAGCAGGAAAGGAGGAGGGGATGATCATTATCTAAATGTCGTACCAAGAGGGAACGAGCCAAGGAAATCTATGAAATAGGTATTCAGCTTCGGGACAGAGAACTGAATGAAAGACGCAGATGGTCAACCAAGTAAGATACCCAGGCCTACTGGCAACCCAGAGGCTGTTCTGAAAATGCTGTCTTAAAGATTTGAATGAACTTCGTAATGTAATTCAGAAAAAGCCCAACTAAAGCTATAGGGTGAAAAACACATGTGGCTCAATAGAAAAGTTCAAGACAGTGTTGCAGGGAAAAAGAGAGCATTAAAAACCTGGAAGGCCTGCCCAAATGAAGATAACAAGAAAACTCATTAAACGTGGCTAGATAAATGTAAACAGGGCATTATTCACCTACTCTCTTAGAATTCCGAATTTTCTGCAAAGGATACTTCACCTGCTGTTGAAAAGTGTATTTAATTCTTTGAAAATGAAGTTAGCTAATTAATTGGTGGGACCACTTGGTAACAACTCCAAAAGTTCAGTGGTTTCAAAGAACCTTACACAGATTCAGGGATAATAAGTCCAAAAGAAATAGTAAAGGATGTAACATTCCTAGGGAAGGAGGAGCAGCTTCCTTTTTTGGGAAGCGAGGAGAATGGATTATCAGTAGTGATAAGGCTGGCATAGTGTCTTTTCAAGTAACATCTCTTACTGCAAGTCTTGGAGAGAGAGTGCTGGGCTAGGGGGTTCACTAGTCAGACACAGTAGGGCATTTATTAGGTTCTTAGTCACGGATATGAATGCCTGTTTGCTTGGAGCAGCTTCAAGCTACTATGTTTAAGACTTACAATGCTGAAATAAGGTAAGTTTTTGTACACAAATGCTCGGTCTTGTTGTAGAAAGGAGAAAAGTAATGTAATGCCTATAAGAAATGTGCTTCATTTGTGGGGATATTTTGAAGTGTACTGGTGCGGAGAAGATATAGCAATAAGTTGGTGGAATTCTGTGAATAAGTATAATTAACGTAGTGAGACTGTAGTCGTTAGAATTAAATTGGGGCATGTGTTCAGGGTAACTCAAGAGAGAACCAGCTACCTGTTGATTGAAGTAATCCTTTGTGTGCTTGAAGTGGTTTGCCAAAGGTGATTTCAAGGCTTTGGATGTTGTATGGAATGTACAAGAAAGCAACCTCTACCCAAAAAGAAATCTTTGGAAGCATTTAAATACAAAATTAAAATTTGTTTCATGTATGCAAAATATTAGAGAGGTGGTAGTTTTCTGAAATACCTATGTTATAATTAGTGTGCTGGGTTTATAAATATCCTATTAATAAGTTGATTTGATTTCATCCAAATAATTTTTTTCCATAACTCTTGTGTTTAAAGTGTTAAAGTGCAGATGAGGATTAGAAATTGCAGATCAAACACACAAGAAGCCACTCCTGAACTCTTCATTTTTTTTCAGCAATATGCAGATAACTGCAGTTAATGGGAGATGACATGGGAAATTAGAAATTTACTCCTCTTTCTTTTCTAGATAGTAAAGGGAATGATCTAGCAAACTAGAGACAGAAAGATTGCATGATCTCTCTGTTTTTTTTTTAATCAACTGGGACAGATTTTCATCCTAATCTTATTGGAGATGGCAGTGTCTGATCCCGTAACACCAGAGCTCCTGCCAGACTTGATTATTCAGAGTAAAGCACTTCTGTGGGAGTGCTATATCTGTTGGCACTTGTCTCGAAAAAGTCAATATACTTCTCTCTATTTTTTTTTTCCCTCTCCTGTATAGTCTGTAACAAAAACCATCAAGGCCTAAACTGCTATGGAGCCAACCAAGTCTTGAACATTTTAAACCAGAAAAGCGAGTAAATGGTAGCAAGAAGGTCAGATCAGCCGTATGAATTGGTTTAGTGCTGTATTTGACATGCCACAGCCTACCACCTACAACAGCAATAGAACCCGTGGCCAGCAACCTGAAAGATTAAGTGGAGCATCGTAATGTCCTCATACTTTTTTCCTCTGGAGGATGATTTACACGGAAGTTGAAGGAGGAATTACACAGAAGTTGCTCCAAACTGTGCTTCTTATTGAACCTAATTATTATAAACCTGTAAGACTGCCAACAACATATTCTAGTAACTTCTAAAATTATTCTAAAATATTTTTTTATATGCAATGAAAAAAGGAAAAAAAGTGTGGTGGGTTGTTCTTTTTTGTTTTGGTTTTGTTTTGTTTTGTTTTTCCTGAAGAATGCAGGAGTAAGTTATAGGCGTTTACAAGGGGCAGCAACCAATTACTGTTGTCTGTAAAGCACTGAAATGTCAATGGTATTTTGCAATTTTAATGTAATCTATCAGTTGAGGAAAGAGATGGTATATTTACGGTTGCATCAGAGGTAAATTGATTAGTAGTTTTTATTCTTAAAAGACAAAACAATCTCTGCTCTTATATTATTTGAATACCTGTAAGAGAATACCATTCTCTTATAAGATGGAAAAGCCTGTGCATTGACTTAAAGACAGAGAGATCTCTTACCAGTTACCATCACAGGCAAGGCAGACTCAATTTGGGAAAATTAATTCAATATATTTTTTTTAATGTCCTACCACAGTTAGGAGAAACCTTCAATTGGTCAGGATGTTGATTGTGGGATGTGGGATGTGAATAACTCCTAAAATGTGACTTTTGTATTGAGATAACCTCACGTATGTGTAGCAACCAAAAAATAAAAACCTGAAGAGGCTGTTAACATATTATGAGTTGAAATAATCTAACAATAGCGTTTGTTTTGTACTTTGTTTCTTTCTGGAGCTATAAATTGTGGCATCTTTTCCCCTTTAGTCTCTTTCTATGGCAATTTCTTAGGATAAATTCCCATCAGTTCCCTAATTTGAGCATATCAGAATCATCTGTAACATCAGATGAGTATTCTGGTAGGACTATGGAAAAGCAACAGTAGTCTGTCAGTAGATGTTATAAATAGTTTCAGAAAAACTTTTGTTGCTAGAACAGGTATTTCGACTTCTATTTACAGTATGGAAATGCTTTATCAGTGAAAGGGTATTGTTGAAGAGTTTGTTATAGCACTTTAAACAACCACCAAAGCGAAGTATTAATTTTACCTTAATTTAAATTTATTTTAACTTACTTTAGCTTATTTTTTTTGCTTTATAGCATAATTTCAGTCTGTGTTCTTATTAGGTGATTGGTTCTTACCTTCTACATGCAGACTGTTTATTTCCTGTCAGCTTCAAACCAGATTGAGCGCTTTTCTTTCTCTGCAGTGAAGTGCCTTGAAGGAATAGTTCCTGTAGTTCAGCTTCACATTTTCCTTTCAAACAATTTTTTTTCATAGCTGATTTCTACCTAGAATGCAATGTTAGTCTGCAGTCAATTCGTGTTTGATGAAAATATGACAGTATATTCAAGCTAACAAAAACACTCCACTCCCATTTCGCAACACTGTGGTAGGAAAAGCCTTCAAGGGCTTGTTGTAGAAGCAACTAGAGCGTTCCTTTATTGATTTCAAGTAGAGAATGTTTTTACAGTGTGAATAAGTAAAATGTTAGAGGAGGTAGATATTCGGTAGATATTTTCGTGTATCCAGAGAGGACACAAAGTCTGCTCCATGTCGTAAGTTGTAAACCATAAATACCAACGGAACTGAAAAACAGGTTTGGAACTTAAAATGGAAATTAAAGGACGTCATCACAGTGCCACTGCTCAAACTAATAATTTTGTTTATTTAGTTGAAAAGACTGAATATAATGACTTGTATGTTTGTCCCTATACCGGAAAGGATCTTGCAAGAATTAATTCGCTAGTGTTTGTATTGCACACAGGGTATAAAACACTATACACCTACTGCAGACCTATTTTCATGCATTTTAGCTCCTTTTTAGTTTTGTTACATGTTTATGCACTAAGTACTTTTGATGAATTTCTAATCTAATGTTACAAGTGTTTATATCTGACTAAAGGTAACACTATATTTGAGTGCAATAGAATCTTCATTACAACAGTGCTTTTATTGTAGTCCTTTTTCATTGTAAGCTGAGAAAAATAATTTAAATGCAAGAAAAGAAACGTTTAACAAACCTTATTTGGCAAACCTTCAAAGTCAGTCTTGATGAAAATTATTAGCATTTAAATTTCCATGAGCATTACTTTTCGTCCTTTAGAAAATCTACCATTTAGTTTCTCAGTGAAAGGCTTGATTCAGAGAAAATTCATTTCAAGGACAATTTAATTAAAAAAAAAAAAAATAAACAAGATGTATTGATGGACCAGTGACTTTCAGTTAGACAGCTGGTAGACAATACTTGGGTGGACACTGGTATGCCATGCAGTACATAGCAGTAAATATGGCAGAGCCTTTGATTCTGTTTGCATTTGATCTCATTCTGCTGGAACAATATTTTAATTTATTTATGTGCAAAAAGTGGTTAGAGACATCTTCTTTACTTACCCGCTACGATTACATATACCGCTTTACTTTCTACTCTAAGTAAATATGATCTGACCTTATCTTATACATAACTTCTTAATTAAGTGAGGTCTTGTATAAAAATAGTAAGTTGATTACTTCATGTGAACATCTGAGAAACAGACTTGTAGGCTGCTGTTCTCCTCTACATGATCTCTACGTGATAAATTTCTCATACGTTTTTTTCATTCTAAATAGATTCTTCTGGTCTGTTAGTATGTTGCCTTGAGAGTGTCCTAACAAATTATTTAATGAGGCTCTTTCAATATGTTTTGTGAAACAAACATCACCATAAAGGATGTGTGTTTTCTAAATGTCCTGTAGATGGGGTTCCTCCCTGCCTCATTAATATCAATCAGGTTCTGAAGGTTATATGAGAATGGAGAGAAATTAATTGATATGAAATGGTAGGATTTTTTGGGGGGAGTCAAATCTGAGTTCCAGCATAATAATCTTTTATGGAAGATATAATCCAGTTCAGCATTCTGAAAACTTTCCTAATAGGAACATTCCCTTTCCTTTTCCCCCAATATTTAAGTACTGTTTCACTGTAAATATTCAAGTTTTCAGATACATTCTTCTTCTGGATCAGTTTGTTGATTTCAGTTTCATTTAAATTAAGAGAATGAAGACGTTGGACAACATGTTCTGTATCTTTTAACAACTTTATATATCTGTTTTATGGCTTTGCTTCACTGCTCTTCCAATTTTTTACAAGTTAGTGAGGCTCTACTTTTAAACTCAGGAGATAGTTCTTCTACAACCTTACTCACCTTTAATAGCACCTGAGTAATGAAACTTAGAAACCTTATCTGCTCTGTTATTCAACTTAACAGTTGTAAAGACTGAGTGTTTCCTGCTGTGCAATCTGACTTGTCCTTTGATATAGAAATGCCTGTTCCTAAAATTGTAAATGCATATGTATAGCTGGCAAGCGTAACAAGCTGGAAAGAGACAGCTCAGGGTGACTGCTTATCTTTGCAGTTCCTTGTTCGTGCGGTGTAATGCCTTTTGGCACTTAAAATTTGGCTGCAATGTACTTGCTATACATGCAGCAGAACGTTGTTTTTTGTTGCTGCATTTCAGTGTAAGATCTTAAAGTATTTGGTCACCTATTTGAAATAGAGTAGGAAGATGGAAAAAGCAGCTACATGTTCAGTAAGGTTGTTTGAAAGAAAGCTGCTATCAAAGCTGACAAAGTGGGGGGGTAGAAGTAACTGGAATGTGTGAAGAGAAACTGGGATTCAAGACTCAGTTGCACATTGCAGGAGAAACGTTGGCATGCGGAGTTCAACAGATGTATAATGCTACTGTGGAAAGAAACAAACCTGGATAGATAGAGCTAAAACCAAACTGGGTTAGACCATCCTAACTGCAAAAAGCCAAGAGAGAAAGTTTATTGTCCGTAGTAATCTAGCAGTATGAACTAAACTGATTTCTTTAATCCTCTATAGAAGAGGAACAGCGGTGATAGATGGAAGATTGGACTTGGTCAAACTTGAAAAAGGGGAAGATAGAATCTGTTTCCTGCTACCTGTTGACTCTCAGAACGATCTCTGAGTCTTCCTTATTCAGCAAAATCATGGAAGAGGCAGTGAGCAAGGGGGGGTTGAGGTGTGCTGTGCGGATGCACACTTCATGGTAAATATAAAGAATCTGAACCGCTTGAACAAAAATAGTTCTTTTGAGAACAGAGTACCCATACTCACTAGAAGCAGCCAGTTCTGATCTTCAGATTACTCTTAGTAAGGGAGAACCTGGGAGAGTGGACCAAAACTCAAAGTATGAAGCATATTTGAGACTAAATAAAAGCCTTCCTGAAACAACAGAGGCAAAATAAGAATGACTGAAAAGAGTAAGAGAAATTAAGGACAAAGGGTTTCTTGTTTCAAGGGGCTATTGTGCCTCTGATTTGCCAAGAAAATACTGTGATTCATTTTGCTAGGACTTGTGCCTACATTTAGGGTGCAATGGAAGTTACATTACACTTCCTCAAAAATAATAAAAAAAATCATTCGTTTGTAGCACTGTCAGTGTTTGTTCTGAACGGGTTATGTAGCTCTTGGTACTTGAAACTCCAGTCTCTGAAGATAAGGCTTTTTCTTTGATCACAAATCAGATTTTCTGTTTACTTGGAGAAATATTTGTATTCAGTCTTTAGAGGGGGGAAAAAAGTAATATAGGTTTAATTAAAGTATGATTCTGCTGCAAGAACCACATTAACTGGTAATGATGCTTCTGATAGTTGTATATTCAGGTCAATTAGAGTGAATGCTTTGTTACTGTTTGCAAGTAGAAATAATAAATAATTTTGATGCATATAAGATTAGACTAATTTCTCAAAAGTCAGTGAGGTCGAGTGATAGTCGGGTCAGCCGTTGTGCATATGTAAACCTAACAGGAAGAAAGAGATAAAATCCTGTTCTACAGCATTTAGAGATGTTAATGTAATCAATACTGGAAGGACTTAAGCTGATACAAAGCAGACTTATTTTTCCTTTCTTATCTTCCTCCAGCATTTAAAAATTTGAGACTAGTATAAAGACGTATGGCCAGATAATAGATAAATACTTCCACTGTTTTTGTGTGATAAATTATATTTTTCTTTATAAAAGATGTGTAAAATAAATGAAACTGTATACTCAACTGACTATTTAGAATCTCTATTATAGAATCTACATCATCTTAAGTGTCACAAAACTATAGCATTTAGTTTGAAAAGCAGGAATTTAAGAAGCTTTAATGATATGAAGATTGTTTGCCTGAGTTGCTGAAGGAATGAGAATTTTCTGGATGGAGTTTAAAACGCATGCTAATTAGGGAGTCTTTTGATATTTAGCTTAAAATTATATTCACAGTATTTGACATGCTAACTTTGGTAGGTACATTTGATTTTCTATTATCTATTTGGAATGCAGAAATACACATCCCTTTTCCACATAAGAGATCTGAATTTGTAGTGAAGTTACGCTCAATTTTATAGTATGGCGTGGTATTTATCTGTTCTCTAGCCAATAAAGACGAGAATTCACTTGCAATTCCATCATCACCATCGTTTAATCTCAGTACGTGAGATAAAACAGCGTTTTACTGAGGGTGAATACTACAGTTCTCTCCCGCTTGTGTTTTAATATAATATTCTGAAATTAGGTATTTAAAGCTTGCTTGCAATAGATGCTTTCTCAGTTTGAATCTTTCTCTGTTTACGATTGGTTGATCACTTCATTCCTTAATGTACCACAAGAGTGTGTCATAGTACAGTAAATGATCTGTATTACTGAATATCTGTTACAGATTTGGTGAAAGACGAGAGGAGACTCATAAGAAATACAAACTTTGGAAGTAACATCTGCTTTACTTCTGTAATAATGCTGAAGTAACATGTTCTGTAATTGGAAAGTACATGGGGCACACTTTCGACTAGAAGACTTTTTAAAGTCTTTAGAGTTTTAAAACACTTTTTTTTTTGGAAAGTGAGGTCAATGTTATTTCCCGCAAGTCTCCATTTTCAGGGAAGTTAATAAGTGGCATCTTGTAACTCAGAATCTTGTTTCTTAGTTGATTCCTGTTTGTGTCAGTTTTTTATATTTGTCTTTCATATTAGGGAAAGCTTTTAACAGAATATTTTTATTTTTAAGGAATTTTTAGTATTCTTTTAGCTGTGTCTGTAGAATAGTACGCTGAATATTACACCTTTGAGTATATTTAAATATTTCTAACTACTTAGGCTGTGAATGAATAGAAAAGATTCTTTTTATGTATTAAAAATCGTGTACCTATGTTAGTAAACTTCACTCTTTTCATGTCTTCTTTTATGGTAGTGATTAAAAGTTTTTAATGTGCAAATTGTGAAATATTGTTTTAAGATCAGAACACCAATGTGTTCTTGGGGAATTGTGCTGTGGATTCCAATATAATCTCCAGTTACATTGGAGATAGTGATTCATTAAGGTGTTGATGGTATTTTAGTGTTATTTAATTTATTTCTGTTTTCCCAGAAAGCTTGCTCTCGGCTCTGGTTGTTGCTCATACCTGTGATGTTATGAGCAATCATGAAAAACATGCTTCAAAATAGGGGAA
Organism: Pampusana beccarii; assembly: GCA_013399365.1. Taxonomy (NCBI): domain Eukaryota; kingdom Metazoa; phylum Chordata; class Aves; order Columbiformes; family Columbidae; genus Pampusana; species Pampusana beccarii. The sequence continues at coordinate 774,444 of VWYH01008689.1, forward strand.
AACTGATGCAAAGGGAAAGTACATTGCAAATGCAAACATGGAAAACAACCAAGTTTCTTGGAAACATTTTTACCATGTGTCTTTGTGTTTCTCAATACAACAAGTGAAGATAAGCAGTAATTAGAAAAATTACATGAAGGTAGTATTTCATTTAGATTGCAAAGTATTTTAATGTAGATTTCTGGATAGAGACAGGAGGTAGCAAAGACTATTTGCACAAAATCAGCCTGTGAATGTAGGAGAGCAATGTTAGGCTGAGCTTTTTTTGAGAATTAAATACATACTCTCTGTTTCAGTACCTTACTTTTGGTACTACAGGGTATCGGACTTGCAGCAATCAAGCAAATTGTACTACTTTTAGTATCTAACCAATTTTTCACATTGATTTCATTGGAGAGAAAAAAGTTCTGAGCTGCTTGCATCTTTCGAGCAGTTAGAAAGGTGCACTAATGTCAGCACTGAGAACAGTATGTTTTGTTTGTTTCAGCTGGAAATGTAAAGGAGAGATGTTGGCATTTTCTGTAGTTAACCACATCAACCTAAACCCCTCTCTCTGTGTTCCATTCAGATATACATTGATAAAGACATTAGTACTGATCAATGAGAGGAGTTCTAATGGTTTGTTTCTCCTAGAGATTGCTATTGAAAAATATTGTTTTCTGGTGTTTAAAAGTCTAACAATAAGAAGCTATAGCTCTTATTTACTGAACTTTGTGTGTGAGAGTCCCTGTATCCCAAAGAAAAGAAAACAATTTGATATCTGAGCAATCTGTTATCTAGAGGTATGTGATGCAATTTCCTCATACTGTTGAAACTTTCATGACTGTATTATGAATACAAAGGTTTCACCTGTTGTAGTTTGTAGCTGAATGACTTTCTGATAAATGAACTTGTGGCTACAGTTACTAGATGGTACTTGCCTTCTTTTTTGCTTTGTTAGTTTTCTTCTCTTTCAAGGCTCTTTTCAAGCAAAGCAGAAACTTTAATAGACATTCTATAAGGTCATAAAATTAAATAAATGGTCATTGACTCATTTTGTATGTTTTTCTCAGCGCTTTTTATTAGTTTTTTTTTCTGCATTAGACCTGTCCAGAATCAATAGTTAAAATGGGCACTCTTCTGAACAGCTTTGAATAATTGGCTTATTACAGAGTATATTAAAGCATATAATCTAAATTAAGGTATGCTCCATTTACCTTCACTTGCAGTGTTGTTATGGCTTGAGACTACGAGATTTTAGTGTTTAATACGATGAGCACGTGGAGTCTTAATGGTGTAACTCACATGCTCAGACAGTATACCCCTATAATAGTCTAATCTTTTGTTTGACACACGATGCATTGAAACTTCTAAAACCTCATTAAGTATTCCTAATGTCCTATTTCAACCACTGGTAATGGGCTAGGCAACCTTTAAATGTGTCTAAAGTGATCTTACAATTTGATGGAAACTGTAGTGTGTTAAATAGAAACTTCCTGAACTAGAATATGTTTGGTAAATCCAGTTGTTTCCAGCTTGAATGTATAAGGTCTGTCAGGCCTCTTGGCCTGTAGAAGGCTCATAGTAATACTGACCTTTTCTGGGCTCTTTAACACCCCCAATCCCCAAAGAAAACAAAATAAACAACACCCTCCAACCCTTAACAAAACAACCTGCCTTCTTTTGCCCTCTGGAATATTTAGGGTAATTTCCTGAAGGAAAGTTTATGCTTTATGAAACTATGTTCTGTGTGCTAGAATAAATCTCGGTACTTTTATAGTTACTAAATTTAAGCTATTATAATTATAACTTCTGTTGTTCATCACTGTTTGCTTAATTCTAGCTTATTTTAAACCTCAGTCTCTTACTACGAGGAGATTATATATACTTGCAAGAATAGGTAGATCAAAATTATAACTTACTATTACTGTTGGTGTTTGATCTGAAACTAATACATAAATCTGATAGTTCAGTCACGTAAGTCTAAGATGATAAATTTTCTGGGTTTTAGCATTGTTTTAAATCTGCCTGATTATTTAATGGTTGAGATCAATTAAGTTAAATCCTAAAATGAAACAGTAAAACATTTTGTCACCTTAGATCTTAAGGGGTTCAAAGTAAATGAAATGCTAATTATCGATTAGTGATTATGTCATATCAAAGATCATCAGGAATTATAGTTTGCAGTGTCATTTTCTAATAGAAACAGTAACGGCCAGTTAAATATCTCTGGCTGTGCACCACTTCAGATTTCTCAGTGAGTTTTCAATGTATATTTCTGTCTTTGTATACATGATTCTTTAATTTCACATATATTATATGACATCACTTTATTGTCTCATGTTGCATTCTTGCATTACATCTTTTTTGTTCTGTATCCCAATACTTTTTTCAACTATTTATGCATGCTGTTTTGACTTTCTGCTTCTTCCTGGCTTCACCATAGCAACCAGATTCTTGGATCTTTTTTCAGCCTGTATTATGTTTTGTATTACTTTGACCTTTGTATATTTTAAAAAGATTCCAAACTTTACTCATCTTACATTTCTACTAGAAACAGATCTTAATGTTATATTTAATAACTTACTAATTGATGCTTCTCTGTAAACCTTGCAACCTCTGCTTTTGCAACCTCTGCTTTTTTAAGAGACTATTATGATAGGAAGCCTTTTTTTTTTCCTCCCTCTTTCTGTTGTGGTTTAGAACTGTGATTTCAGACCAATTTCAAGTATTTGGTTAAAAATCTAACATTTAGTATGTGTTCTAAAGTAATGACTATACAGTTTTAGGTATAGATTTTTGTTTCCAAGTCTCTGCAACAGTAACAGTTTTTAAAGATATATTTTCTATTATAGTTAACTTGTAGTTTTAAGTATACTCAAAGAGGATTGCAGAAATACTACTTTTATACTTTCTAATGAAGCAAAGTCATCTTAAACCAAAATATCAGTGCTTCTCAGGAAAGGCTTTTATTTCGGTAGTTCTAAGAATAAAATTATAAGGTAATATTTTGTAGATTGCTCACTCATCCACGACAGCATAAAAAAATATGTTTTTCTACCAACTTTCAGCTAAGGTCATAGTTTGGAAATAATTATGCTTCTATACAAGCATAGGGTTTTTTTTGTTGACATTTACACTAATAACTTTGATTATCCATTGACAAAAGCATAAATTATGTCTGAGAGCGCCATATGTAGTCAGTGTAGATGTATGTGTTGATTTAAAGTTAACTGGACAGAAAAGGGAATATTTTAAACATTGAACAGCCATGTTATTTGTTTATTATTTGTAACTGATGTGTTTGCATCTATTTTCAGAAAGTAGATGCAAGAAGGCAACTCTATGAATCATTTTTATGGTGAGATAGCTTTAGTAAGTACAATCATCATGTGAAATCTCTGAATGTTTTAGATCTCATTCAAACTGAAAAAGTGGATTGATAGTAAGGCAAATTCTAGATGTAAAGTGCATGTCCCAGGAGCTTACTAATGCATGAATTATCTTGGTACAATGATCAACAATAACAACAACATCAACATTACAGAGCTAGAATAAGCCCATGGATTTCCAATCTCAATGTGGATAGTGTAGAAAAATATCCCTTCTCAATGTCTGGTTTGAGATGGTACTGATATAGTTCATTTTGGAAATTGCAATGGTACAGAGTCTCAAATGTTTGGGGACCTAACTTCTTAAATGTTGGTCAATCTTTTTGACTTATAACCAAGTGGCTATTTCAAATACCTGAACCTTTATTGAAAGAAATACAGCAAAAAGAGCTGGGAAGCTTTGGAAGTAGAAGTTTACATTTCTTCTGTGTCTGGTACAGTACATTTCTGGCTACCTAGTACATTTCATAGTAGTCATAAAAAACTGAAAGTTCTACTTTGAAGTGGGAAGGTGCTGTATAGCCTCCCTCCTTCATTTTATAGGGTACTGTAAACACAGCTGTGGGTCTGTTCAGGTTGACTGGGCACAAGACATTTTAGATCCAAATGGTGAATAAGTTTGAAAAGGCAGCAGCTCCCTATTTTCTTTGTGAGAAATAAAGGCTTAATTTTTTAAGTGGATAGAAAAGATACAAGCTGGAATGGCTGTCCTGATTTTGAATATCAATCAAACCTGTTCTTCTAAAGCTTCTCAACCTAAATTATAAAATGTGACAAGATAAATATTTTGTTATGACAGAGTATCTCTTCTTCTGTTCTTAGATTAAGTTTAGCATCAATGAGTCGAATTCTCTAAAGCTTGTTCTTGAAAAGGAAATGAAAAAGAGAACTTTTTCTTCAGAAATTCTCTTTTCCATAAAACTCTGTTAGCATTGACTTGATCAAAGTCCTGTTTTCCAGCAACAGTATGGGAAATGCAGGAACCTCTTGAACTTTTTCCAGAATAAGCATGGGAAGTGTGAGAAGTATTGATAAACAACGGCCAACTGGACAGTAAAATGTTTATAAAGGGCAAAGGTAAAAAGCCAAAACAACACACACACCGCTCACCCCTCTTCAAGGAAAAAAAAAATAAAAAGACAGACCAAACAGCAAAAATACAACAAGAACAAGAACAAAATACCCCAACAAAACAAAACAAGAAGAACACCACCAATAACTAAGATAAAGATTTCTAAATACTTCTCTCTTCCTGCTCTACATGGATCAGGTTAAACCAAAACAAACCAGCACATTTTCAACCCATCTGTCATGAGTGTGTCACGTTCTAGACTGTAGATGTCCCAGGAAGTTTCATTTACAGATGCATCAGGCAGAGTTACAAGGAAAATTGGTGGGATTTAGGATGAATAAGCATTGATTGCCACATGGAGAGATCTTCATGATAATAATGTGATTGTCAGTTGCTTCAAGTGCATTTATGCTTTTATCAGCTCTCTGCTGCTGTATCTCTAAGTTTCATATTGCTTTTAAAAGAGCAATGTTTAGGCTCTTAAACTCCAGGATGCTATTCCAGGTAAATGATGGTAGAACTTCTCATTGCCCACAGTATCAACGCCTATATAAACAACTATTAGAGAGAGATTACTTCTCAGTAAATGAAATTCATTAAGATGTGTTATCTATGTGCGTCTATGTAACCTTTTTATTTCTGAATTCATGAGGCTGAAAGTAAAGATCATGCACCACATTTGTATGGCAGCATGTCCAGTTTGGGGAAGGACACGTGAAAAGGAACATGGTGACTTCCTGGGTACCTGGAAAAATGGCAATGGCAAAAAATCCTGTGGTATACTTGTGCTCTTATGCTAAAAACTATAACTGCACATATATGTCTGGATAACGGATCTCAAAGAATTTCAGTTACTGACAAATAATTGTTTGTTTGTTTGTTTGTTTGTTTGTTTGTTTTCCTCAGAGTTATACTGGCATCTCAGTATTGATGTGCTTTTTTTACTCAATACTGCCTTTGGGAGGTAGATGCTACAGAAAACCATTCCTTGATAAACAACTTATTTTAAACTAAACCTGAAATGTTTCCTGCCTCCTGAATGATGCTTACTACTGGTTGGTTGATGCAGAAAGGAAAACTAGGTCTTGTGCTCGCTTTCCTTATTTTTGTTCTTAATGATACTTGTCCAACATTCTGTTTGGAACAGACACGTTGCTCTGTCTCCAATACTATCAGTATGTATGCTCTTTCCTATGACAGTGAGGATTTTAAATTCAAATCTGTTTTTATTTCGATAATTACTTTCTGTATAAATTAATGTCACTAGCTGTTGCTGCAGTCTTATGTATTAACGTATTCCAAAGTGAAGAATTTGGGCAGGTTAGGTTCCTAATGGACCTTCAGCTGCCATTTTTTTCTGCATCTGAAGCCAGACTTGCTATTGAAAATCTGCTTTTCTTTTTATAGCTCTTCTTTCATCACCTAGTTATTTTTTTCATAGTAAAAAAAATAATATATTAATTTCTGCAGATGTCCTTCAGCTAACAATAATAAAAACAAAACATATTTTTATAATGAAGACAGCCTTCTAACTATGAATAATTTTTAAGAAATAATGTTTCTCTAAGTATGGAGATTTTTCTGTTGCTGAAATGAAGCACTTCCATTTCAACAACTTCCTCAGAAACTAGAGATAAATGTAGAGAAATTTATCCTCTGACTTTCAAAAGTTTGAGTTTTGGGGCAGGAAAAGCAAGAGATAATGCAGCACTGAAGTTATGTTGTAGAAGAGACAGAGAACATTATCAGCACACAGCAGTTTGTTAACAAAGACATCTGAAAGATATTTTTTTTTTTTTTTTAGCATTTTCTATGAGTGATCTTGTTAGTTATTTTTACTATCAGTACATTATAATAACCATAATCTGCAGTACGTGGATGTAGTATTTTGTCACAGAAGCGCAGATATATACTGGATTTTTCGCTGATATTTCCTTTTTTTTCAATTAGAGCAAGTTATATTTGGAGTTTTGGGGGAGACCAGAAGATTGGGGGATGGCTTTTTTTCTTCCTTTAGGGAGAGAACAATATTTTCTTAACTAAGAAAAGAGCTCTGTCTTCCTTTAACTTGTTATGGAATGCAACTATATAACTATATACACAATTGTTTTCTGTTGCGGTTTGTTTTAGCACTGTGTACTCAATCTGAATTCTTTTGTTATGCTCTTAAATATGACACTGATTTTCTTTCAAAAGAGTGCAGTAAAGTTACCATCAGAGAGTTTTGAAATGATGGTTTGTAATTGGGGAGTTGCATAAGTTGTTATTTTATTAGCATTTAAATTGGATAATAACGAATGGCAAGCTAAGCTTCAGTTTCTATCACAAAGCAATTTCATAAATATTACATCTGCTGCGAGCTCACACATTTCCATATTTGTCACGTGATCTGAAGAAATTCCTGTCTTAGAAAACACAGTGCAATTGGATCCTGAAAGCCTAAAATACGTTAGGATTTCTTTAGCTGCTAATGAAATGTCTTCTTTTCAAAGCTGCTGAACAGGACAGATGACTTTTTAAACTAATTGTAATTCACTGAGGCACTCTATAATCCATAAGAAAGTTCACCTCTGCACTGTTCCTGTCCAGCTGTTGTCTCGAACAATTATCAGCAAGTTATTGTTCTGGTATGAGCCATGTCATGCTTGAAAGTAAGATGAAAAAAATTAATGAGGGTGCATGAATACTGGTTGATGAAGGTTAAGTAGATACAGTTACGCTCTCTGCATTCTTTACTATGACTGTTGAGATTGAGGGAATGTACTCTAATGAGACCACACAAACATGTGCTGATTGACAGCTCTTGATTTAGCAGTGAAAAGTGTTGGCTGAAGCCGTCTTTTGTTTCAGCCTAATATGCAGGTTGCTTGTGCACATAAGGACCTTGATTTTAACTTAATTATGGAGCGTGTGTTATTGTGTTTTCTTTATTCAATTATGTGTATCCATTTTGTTGCTTTTATTAGGAATGGTGTATGCAACTTTTAGTGATGATTACAAGGGACTCATGCATCATTTAGTGGTTATAGCAAGGGAATACTGCGGGGGGCTTATATTTATCTTTGCCGGGGAAAAAAAAAGGCCTAGTACATTTTCTGTAAGTTCATTTTAAAAATCACAAAGGACTTTGTGTTGTAGATTCATTAGTCTGATATCAATGGTATGCAGAAATACGAAACAGTTTTTCTACAAAATTATAAACAAAGATACAGAGGTAGTGTTTTGTGGGCTTTTTTGTGTTTCTGTTTGGTTGGTTGGTTGGGGTTTTTTTGTTTGGTTGGTTGTTTTAATTTTCTGTTGAGGGCTCTGTGTGTCAGATTCGGCATATGAAAAGTAAATTATGCCAGACAGTTGCTAAAATTTTATTTCTTTTGAGAAGATGATAATTTTTCTAACCAAAGTAAATGTGATAGATTTAACCTCTGGACTGCAGTAGGATTGCAGCTGTGCCAATATTAATGAAAAATGGGATTAGCTGCAGACTTGTAAAACGTGTAAATTGAAGAGGAGTTGTGGAATATCCGGAAAGGATGCATTGGACTGAGGGGCCCTAAGTAGAGTTTCTGAAGGATCAGTTTTGGGAATAATTATTTATTAAATAGTCCTAACAATTCGTTGCACATGTTAAGAGATGGCTGAGCTTTCTGATGGCAGAGTTTGGAGGCATCCTCAAGTTGAAGGAGATTAGGATGTCACAGGTGATAAACTAGGTGAGTAATAGAAACACAAATTAAATTTGGGAACAAAGCCAAACACTGGATTGGCAGTTTTGCTGTTACTTTTAAGTCCATCAGTTCTGAAATAACTTGTTTAAATTAAATGCATTTAGAGCTCCTTCAAATTATTTATACTACATGTATGATCTATGAAGTAAGAACCATAGGACTTGTACAAACCTTAATATGTAACATCACTTACCTGTATTTACTCAGAACTTTTGGCTCGTAACAAAGAAATTTCAATGTGTTCAGTTCCTTGTTCTTATTGCTCAATGGTACTGTATTTGCCTATGGGGTATTTAACAAGATTCCACTTTTTCCAAAGTGCCTGTGTCTGATATTGGGAGTAGGGGTTGAAATACCAGGTTGGGAGGAACCCGAATTGCCAGATAGGAAGAGCAACTAGTAACCTTTATGTTACAGTTTTGTAGCAGTCATTAAAATGTTTCTTACTATCTTTGTGGAGCCTTGCTAGCATCCATCTGCTAATACTTTATTAGCAGACCTATACTATCTAATTGAGTGCTTACAAAATCGCTGAGTACTGGTGGTGCTTGCGAAAGGAGAGTGTGAGTGCAAGGGTACCTGTGGCACCAGAAGGCAGAAAACCTGGTAATAATAATGTGAGAAAGCAGCCGTCTGAAACAAAGTTACATTTCTACAGCCCGTTCGTATAAGAGCATTGAGTAGAACTTGCCTTGCCTTGTGGTCAGGGTGTCAGACTAAGAGGTACTTACACCTGAATTTTAGCAGTGTGAACACAAACTTTAGGTTACCCCTAGAATCTGTGATTTTATTTATTTTTTTAACTTGGGTTTATGTACACGCATGTATGTATGGATATGTATGTATCAGTTGTTTACACAAAAAGGAAAAAAAACAAGCACAGAAAAAAAGGTAAGGGAAGAAGAGCAGAACAAATCCGGGATTTCACGGAAGTGTTTCCAGTAGGGAAGCATTGTTGTTAATGTGTTTACAAGTCACGCTTTGTAATGTGACTTTCAGTTCTACTGTCCCAGACTCGAGACAGATTAAATCACAGATGCATAGAAGTTGCTGGTATGATCAGGTGAAGAGATTAAATGGATTTGAAATCTTTAATTAAGAAAAAGCAGAGATCATGTTGTAGTGCTGTTTACTTATTCTTTTAGAGGAGCATTAGGAAGGGAAAAAACTGTTTAAACCAAGAGAAACAGTATAAACTAGTCATGAATAAATTCGAACTGCAGATCTGTTCCAATCAACTAGATCAGAGAGGTTCAGGCACACTTATCTTGTGAATGCATCTTTAAAGAAAAAGAGCTCAGTATTTTGAAGGTAGACTTAATAAAAGGATGAAACATACGTATGTTGTGCTTTTATATAGGAGTGACCTGGTCTTTGGACAATGGAAGTTCCTATTTTATATTTACTAGATGACACTATAGTTAGTATTACTGTTGCAAAAGTTTGCAAGTACGGGATAGACTTGCTTTCCTACATTTTCTACCCCTGTCCCCATATACCACATAAGGTAAATGTTTATGAGCAGCGGGTGCAGCAACAGTGTGTCAGGAAGACACTGGGCTGCAGATTGTGGGATGGGAAATCCCCAGTGATTTTGCTGTTTCTTGGCTTGCCTCCCAGTTTTCCCAGTGTCCCGGAGCTGTGACAATAAGTAAGCAGGCCGGCTCTGGAGGTTCAAAGCCAAGCATTTGACCTGCAAGTCCGCTGCTACTTTCAGGTTGCCATTCAGCATCCATCTGGGAGATTGATCGAGAGATACTTCACTGCCTGCTTATGTGCTGGTGTCTGATAATTTAGGTGGGTAGAAGCGACCCATCCAGATCTCCAGGTGTACTTCAGGTGCTCTGGCGTACTTCAAGGACAGGTGTGAGGACGTGCTATTTATTGCCTCTGATGTCCTCGGCCTCCCACTGCCCGTGTACCTTGGCAGCCCGCTGCTGATGGGCTCGTTCACTTTCATTCAAGATGTTCCAGCTCCTCCCTAGTAATCCCAGTTTGCTGTTCTGTCCCCTCTGCCTTTCAGTTTGGAGTCCCACTTACTACGGTTTCTTTCCATAGATTAATGATCAGTCCTGTGTCAGGTTAGTACTGCCCCTGCCTTTCTGTTATGTGAGGCACTGACAGGGCTATGAGGTGACAGTGGTAGCTTTAGTAAGTTTTTCGTGCCTCTCATGTCAGGTCATTCATTCCCGCCCCTGCACTCCCCCATCCCTTTTCCTGCCATATCCTTTTTTTTTTTTTTTTGTGCAATTGCTTGATGAGTGATATTGAAAGCCTGATCCAGTGTTTTCCTGCTGGAAATATCTTGAATTGTTTTACATTGACATCAGAGGTTAATAAAAGAATTAAAAATAACATCAGAACACAGGGTACCCTTTGAAAAATCTGTGTTCAGTGACAGTACTTAGCAAAGCGTACTGTATAGTGTTCTTCTATGAAATGACTTTTCCATAATAACTAGTATAAATTATCTTTTTGTGAGTACCTTGAGGTATCATTCATCTGTAGGGATATGCAGTAAAACACTGATTTTTTGGGAACTGAGTGCTAGTAAGACTATACAACACCACATGAATTTATGAAGTGAAATTAAAACCATAGTTTAAAAGATGGATATGAGATTTTAATGGAATCATTTTTCTGTCAGAATATGTCTTCTATTTGGCTGTAGATATAGATGGTACTTGTTAACTTTAAATCTTAACAATCACAAAGATCAAGTCGATTATGAAAAATATTTATCTCATTAAGGTGCACTACTCTGAGAGAAACAACTTTTAAGTAAAAAGAAATGTTTAATTGAAAATGTGTAACTTCTGCTTACATTTTAATGTGGTAGCGAATTGCATGAATTTGTTTTGTGCCTTATTTCGGTGAGCAGGGCGGGGGGTGGGTCCAAATCTCTTTCTAGTTTGTCACCAGTGTTTCTTAGGCCGCGCAGTGAACTGGGGCAGGGAGCTGACAGAACTGAACGCTGGCCTCTGGCATCCACTACACTGACAAAAGTATTCTGGTCAGTGTAAAGCATCAGGAAAAAGGAAAAAGCCTCTTTCTGTGTAGTGCCAGCTCAGCTGGGATGACAGGATGATGATCTGTGAGCAACTGAGCAGATACCACATCAGTTCCTTGATGCTGAAGAGAAGAGGCCTGACTGATGTCTCCTGCCCTGCTCCTGCTTACGTGGTCTTTGGTACATGGTCTTGCCTATTCTGGTGCTTGTTAGATTGTTCCACAAGCTGATCAAACTTGCTGCTTTGGTAGAAATCCACCCACGATTTTGGTTTTTTGCTTGGTCATTTTTCTGTCGTATTAGTACGTTGAAAAAGTTTTTGAAGCAACCTCATTATTGTGTTGGCTTTTTCAGAAGTTGTAGGAACATGCAACCGTGAGAAAAGCTAAGTGTGTGAAGACAAATGGACTCTCTTCTTTTATGAGCAGTGCTCTGCTATGTCTGCATACTGTGATTTGTGGAATGATGATACTGTAGCCTAAGTACTTCATTTGGTGATTTGTGTAGTTTTCTTAGTATAAACTAATGCTCAGTGTTATATTTTTTTTTCTGCTGTGTAGACATTTACACATTTGGAGCAAATATTCATTTTTAAATGGGTTGGAAAAATTACATGAGTCAAATAATATTTTAGAACAAAGGAATTTGTGGTTAAGATAGCATCTTTTTCCTAGTGTCCGATGGTCCACGTTTTTAGATTTAGTGAGATATGCTTAACATAGCTTAGATACGGAAACAATCCATCTTTCTCAGCATAAAATCTGTGTTTGTGTATTTTAATCAAAAGACTTCCTAGTTGATGTACACTGAACAGAGTATTTCAATTCTGTTACATAAAATACCTTGTTTGCTAGCAAGATCTTAAATCTCAAAATAGATCCTGTCATTCATTGCTATCTGAACAATACGTACATTCCATATTTAGAAAAAGGTATTTTGACTGCAAATGTGTAGTGAACTTCTCGAGTACTCCGCCAGAACTCTCTAGAAATGTAATCCTCTGAATTTCTTTCATCTTTTAGGATGGAATAGCATATGACTTTAAAGACTGGCACTAGTACAAAGATGGGAATTCGCTTATGTCCTGTATATACCACATTAAACCAAGACAAAAAAGAGATAAATTTATGGACATTAAAAAGTACATATTATGTCTTAAGTGGTAAGCAGTAATGTGTGTAATGTACAATAACAGAAATCTATCAGATGAGCTCTATCTAAACCTCTGAGGGCAGGAAAGTCATTTGAAAGTAATGGGATCAATGGTCATTGCGTGCTGTCATTATTTATATCGGAAGTCAGTCTGGTTTTTTTTCCATTTTGAAAAGTATTCCGATTTGTCTTTCCTCTGTACTTCACGGTATATGTGTGAAGCACAGTTGCAAGTTTTCATGGTAATTAAATCAATTTAGTGAATAATTGAGATTCTTTTTCAGAGATGATTTTGCAGACTAGTGTGTGTTTTGATAAGTTTTTTTTAGGAATTGCAAATTTATGGGGAGGAGGAAGCTTTAAACAGGAAATAGAGGACAATTCCACTAAATCTCTAGTTGCCATACTCTGTTCTACAAAGATTTTTCTTCTTTTTTTTTTTCCTCCTTCATTTACATTTTTGTTTTGTATGGTCCACCGATGAAAATGTGTAAAACTATAGACTTTAATCACTCAGAATATAACAGAGGGAATTCTTATATTATTTGAAATATTAACAGTGGAAAACTTGACACTGACTCTAAAGGCAAGAAGTGAAAGAAGCTATGGCAAGAGTTAATTGCTCTAACAAGTGGCAGTTAAGGAGAATTGACAAGGATTTTGCAGAACTCAGGAGGAGGAGCTGGAGCTTTAAAATATATTGCACTGCATATCTTGTTTTTTGTACAGGGAGTTGTTTTCTGGTTGTAGGAAGTGCCCTGGAGATGCCCTGTTCTCAAATTCTTGTTTGGCTGGAGAAAATCACCTCAAGTATTGGTCAGGCACTGATAAAATAATAATGAGACCAATAAAGTAATAATTTGCAAGTAACTTAGAAAGTAAGTTTGTTCAATGAGTCTATAAGTGTCATCTTGCTTTTGTCTCATGAAATAAATTGTTACAACTTGTTTTCTATTGGAGTGTTAGCAGAAATGGGTAATATAATAATGGGGGTGTTTGAAAAATGTCCTATTTTTGTCAGCTTCTCTGTTTTTAAGAATCTCCAATGCACAAGCTTATGCTTCAATCTGTAAGACACTGCAAGTTATTTTTGTTAAGTGCAAGTTCTAAGGTCTGCTTAAAGGGAACCGTAGTCATCAAATCAGTGTTGTTTAAGTGTGTGCTTTTGAATTGAAAACCTAACTCAGATGAAAGTGGTGGTTGTGTGAGAAACTGAAGATGAAAAAACTTGAACTGGTTTTTCTTTGGTCCAGACTTTCCATCTTTGAAACTCAAGTAGATTAAAACTCACGTATTTTAAAATGAAAGTATAGATTATCATGAAGCAACTTTGACCTTGTAGTGAATTAAAGTACGAATGGAAAAAACATATTTTACCTAGTCTTGTAAATAAAAAATGATAAATAGTTCTAACAATTTGAAAAATTGCACAGTAGAGAGATCTAAAATTAGCTTGTACCTTGAACTAGAAATAAGTGATTGTCTGTCTTTTAGAAGCTATTTAGTTAAGTTGAAAGAGTTTTGAGATCAAGCATAGTAATGAATTGTTCATTAGAAGATTTTTAAAAATAAACTAGTAGTCTGGTAAACAACAACAGAGCATAGTGTGGGAAATACAAATACTGCAGCATATTAATGATATTTAACATACACTACGCAGAATCTGTAAGCAGCATAAGCCACATCTTGGAATGTCTCTCATTCAGAATTTACTTGAGAGTGTATACTTGTATTTAAATTTCAGGGACTTCAGTGTGTTTCAAATGGTGTTCTAATTCTTACTGCTTTGCTGAGTTAGAGCTAAGGTGTTAAAATTTTCACGCAAGTGATTTTTGATCATGGGTAAAGACTTAATAAAAATAGATTTCAAAAGTAGGTCTTGCTGCTTCTTATCTGTCTTCCAAGGGGGCAGAGGGTAAAGTTTGAGTAACACCCCTTTTCTACTTCCAAATGCCGAAGCTTAAAATTATTATTATTTTTTTTTAATCCAATAGTGAATTTGCCTCCAAACTGGTCTTTGTTGGGGAGGGAACAGCGCATTGGAGAATGAATCCCAACTTGCACGGTCAGTAGAGGAAGTTTTAGAATAGGTCAATAAAGTGGACAGTAACAGATTGCAAAGACCAGCTGGTATTCACCCCAGACTTCTGAGGGAACTGAAGGATGAAACAGCTGAGCTATGAACTGTGCTGTGTGTAAACTGTTATTTGAATCTATGCCAGCATCAGAGGAAAGGAAGCAAGGTGACAAATGCGATGACAAATTTTAAAACGATTTCTGGGGTTTAAGGATGTATGATCAGCAAAGTTGATACCTATGGTGCATGTTGTAGATAATCATTAATAAAGGGTAGAATTAGACAATGATTTAATAAATTACTGATATACTGGCGAAATCTTCTGTGTCTCAGTAATGGTTGAAAGCAAATGGGATTTTGGGAATTGTCAGGAAAGAAAAACAAAATAATAATTTAAAAAAAGTGTCACTGTGCAAGTTCAATCCGTGCCCACATCCTGCATACTTTGTGTGGTTTTGTTTCCTCTTACTAATAAAAGATGTAGAAGAGGTACAACAAAACTGATCGAGGTTATCAAAACACATAAAGGAAGTCTTTCTCTTTCTACAATGCATAATTAAGAATGGGAAGTCTGTGCTGAAGGACTTCATTAACGTTATACATTTTCTAGGTGTAAAAAGCAATTACAGAAAAGCATGGAAGAACAATCTATCGAGGGTTATTAAATGAAAAGATTTTGCTCTGGAATTGGACAGCCTCTGAAAGGCAAATATATGAAGATGTGCAAGGAAGTGTATGCTTGACTTGGTGTTTCACTTTTTCCTGTGCATCTTATTGATCCCTGGAAGAGGTTGATTTTTGTTCCAACAGGGCATAGTTATGAAGAGGTTTCTGGACGCAGCACTCTAGTTATGATTCCAACTTCTTTTTAACTGGATCTTGCTCCTGCTGTTGCCTTATCCCACCTAATTTGACCTGTGCTGGCTCCTTATCCAATACTTTTGTATTCTTTCAGATACTGAACCCTAAAAGTAGAGTTAAGCTGTTGTCATTCCGTTTTACAGGATAAGTAGCATTATTGTGCTTCTTGGATCATCTGTGCTCACCTTGGGTGCACCTGCTCTCAGATCCTGTTATTGTGCTTTTGATACCTTCTGTCAAGTGATGGATCAGCCTTGTGAGCCCAAGCAGCTAAGTCTTGATGGTAGGAAAATATCTTAAAATAGGGAGGTCTGAAAACCGCAAAATTATGTGTCCGCTGGAACTAGATTCTGAATATCTTGACTGCTAGGAACACTGTATGTTTTGCTCTTCTCTCTTGAGCAAACTTCATTGTAGCAGAGAAAGCTCATCTTGGTCCCCCCCTTTTTTTCCCATCCCAGGAAAATTAGTGAATTTTTCAGTCCTTCCAGGAGTTGAATCAATCTTGGCTAAAACTTTCAGTTCTAGTGTGGAACCACACAGGTGGCTTCTGATTTGTATATGCCATATTTCTGAGAGTATTTTAGATAGTTGCTTCTCAAGAAATAGGATTTTGCAGATGATTTTTTGTTCTTCAGAATTTTATCAGCTGCCATTAAAAACGTGACAGCTTTATGTCTTTAGTTTCTGAAATGAAGTAACATTATTTAGAAACTATTTAGCCAGTACGGTAACACTTAGTTTTTCAAAATAAAACAAAGACAGTATCTCTGCTTTAAAAAGCTTAGTGACTTAGTTTTGCTACATGGCTAATTTTCCAAAAGCTGTACTCTTTAACTGTAACATTTATTTTTTTTTTTTAATCTTGGTCCACCTATTCATACCATGATTGCACTGTACTTCGATGGGCAGTAAGCATGTTCTGGCAACTGTAAAGTTTCTAAGCTGAAGTACTTACTTTTATGCATTTAATGTGATGTACACACAGAAAATTAAAGGTGCTAGGTGCTAAAACCATTTGAAAAGATGTTACGATTTAAAAAAAATTTACAGAGCTATAAGAAAATATACATATTACTCTCCAGCTCTTGTACTTATTATATATGCTTCAGTTGCTCTCTCATGCAGATTATATAGTTATACGAGTTTAATAGAGTGAGTGTTTTGTGGTAAATTAAAATATTGAAAAAATAAACTAATTCATAGAGAAGCTTTGTGTGAAAGTATCTATAAAGTCAGTCATTGGATATATTTAATAGCTGATTGTAAAGGCCTAAGTTACTTTTTCTGCGTTACCTTGCAATAGCCTGGCAAAGATAAAATGCCTGATTATATTTGTATCTTTGCTGCTGTCAATGATGCCAGTTCTAATGTACCCTTGAGTAATTATTTGTGGTAAAATGTTCTATTATGAATGAGATCATGATTCATGAGTTGAAGTTATCATGAAGCATGACTGAATTGTCATGGTGTATGCATGAATTTGGGTTGGACTAGTTGATCTCCAGAGGTCCCTTCCAACACTAACCATTCTGTGATTCTGTAATAGAGCCAATTCAACAGCAGCATTGTCAATATAGGAGCAACATTGCACGTGTGCGTTACCGAACAGTTTTGAGGGAGCTATGAAGTGACAATCTATTACGAACTGCTCAGAGAACAAATGGTAGAACTTTAGAAATATTCACTATTGTAGCAACTACCATTCCAAAGATACGCATTACTCATGAATAGAAATTTTCAGAAAGGACAGAGGCCTGAATAAGCAGGAACACTGAATACATTGGCACCTTTGCATTATATTTTCCACATACCTATTGTAGTGAACACGAAGAAGAATAGCAAGTACCTGTACTTTCTAGGAGTTTGCACTCCAACTTCATGTAAAGTGATGGAAGCGTTTTCAGTTTCAAAGCTGACAGATAAAACTGTGAACATTATTTATATTCCTAATGTAGTTAGTAACTTCATTCTGATTTTTCTAGTTTTACATATATGTAGATGTAAAATAAGATGGAGTGTGAATTTTTTTTTTTATAGTACTTGAAAAATAGTATGTACCCCATAAAAGGGCGAGATTATGTTATTAGGAGTGATGAACAGTCCTTGAGAGTTACATTTGTGTTGATACAACTTTAAAGTTGGTGGCTCTGTTTGGAAAGAAGAATATTTACCAGCTTCCTGGCCTCTCAGCCCTCAGGTGTTCTTCCTACTGTTGTGGGCTGTGCCCAGTATCATCATTTTAGCCTTGTTTTTGTTAAAAATCAAATAAGTGTCTTCAATGATATTGCAGAATGATTTAGATCTAGTTCGTAATTTCATTGTTATTTTGAAGCAGATTTTCACAAATAACTTTGCTGGTGAACCCTGCAACTCAATATGGAATCTGCACCTGTGTAGCATCAGCATCTAGGAAACAGGCTTGTCAGTGTCCTTTTTTGGACACTAAACTTTTATTTGCTATTTTGCATGTCGTGTTGTGGGACAGTAGTTGTGGAGCTGTTAAGACAATCCAAGTCTTCAAAAGACTGGGTTATGTCAGCCAAAAGACATGTATTTGTTGTCAGACCTTTGATTTCGACACCGATGAGGACATGCCTGGAGTTCTGTGGCCTGTTTTGGGGCTCCCCTGTGAAAGAGAGACATGTACATACTGGGAAAACTCCAACAAAGGGTCATGAAGATGATGAAGGGACAAGAGCATCTGTCTTATGAGGAAAGGCTGAGGGAGCTGGGACTGTTCATCATGGAGAAGAAAAGGCTCAGAGAAGGATCTCCATCTATAAAAACACCTGAAGGGAGAGGGCAAAGTGGACCGAGCGCTTCTCAGTGGTGCCCAGTGACAGGACCAAGGGCAATGGGCACAAACTGAAACACAGGAAGTTCCTCCCGAACATCAGGAAACACTTTTTTCCTGTGAGGGTGACTGAGTAGTGGCACAAGTTGCCCAGAGAGGTTGTGGACTCTCCCTCCATCCTTGGAGATATTCAGAAGCCACGTGAACACAGCCCTGGGCACATAGCTCTAGGTGGCCCTGCTTGAGTGAGGGGGCTGAACCAGGTGACTTCCAGAGGTCCCTTCCAAACTCAGTTATTCTGTGATTTATAGCAAGCTATTCCACGTTTTTGCTTTTAATAACTAAGAACTTTTGCAGCATTTTTTGTTTAGCTACAACTTCATCTTCCATTGAAGACCTATTCCTTTGATTCCAGAAAACTTTTTGGAGATAAAGAACGCAGGTCTTTCAGTTGAATATCCTACTATATGGGGCACAAGCTGTCATTTACTTCTAAGGGTTAGACTTTTAAACAGATGAGGTAGGCACCTATTTTCATAAAGAGACTCGGTATGGGCACATCCTTTGAGCCTGTGACCCCAGGCTTGTTCTTTCATTTTTCAGTGAAGATAGAATGCAAGATGATTGTTGCCTTAGCTAAGAGGGTAGGAAAGGTGCAAGGTCTTGTATAATTTTCTGTACACTGTGTTACTTAGTGACAAAATAACTCCACTGAGTATTCTGTAGATTTCTGTGTAATGCAGTTTTCAAGTTTCATCGAACTAGGAATTCAGACTTTTTAAAATAAATATTCAGATCTGCGTGTTCCTTTTGAAGCCTGTATTTTTAAAATATTTTGTTTTTATTCAGTAAGATGATGTATTTTAGAAAAAAAAATCCTTTAGAATACAGATGCACAGACATGGATTTTCCTACACAAAGATAATGGGTGGCAGATCAAATCAAGACCTGTGGCATTGTAATTGTAATAGTGGATAGCAGTTCTCGAATGTACAGATTATTTCAGTGGCACATAGCAAGACTGTTATTCTTTCATAGATCTGCGGAGCAGCTATGTGGGATTCAATCCACATTTCCATGAAATGCTGTTCTGCAGGCTTCCAACTGTGATGTTATATTTGTAAAACAGTCCTGTCACCGCTCCTGTCAGGAGTCTGATTTCAGCCAGATAATTACCACAGGTGGAGGTAGTTGACTACAGTTGAATTAGTATACGGACACATGTTTGAAGGAGACATTGAAAGCAATCTTTCCAATAGCTAAAACTCCTCTGAGGTTTTGTCCGTCTGTACACTGGCAACCACATCTGTTAGTTTTAGAGTCATGTTAATGAGGATGTGGGATATTGGAGAAAAGAGGAGCTGTGAAGGGTGTGAGTTGAATCCTGCATGTTTCAAAGTGCTCTAGCACTTTGTTTTCCAGCCTGAGAGGGTAGAGCTGGAGCATCAGATCAGGTACTACTGACTAAAAATTATCCAGTTCAGATGCTGGGGCCATGCATATGCCCCCAGTGTGACAGATGTAACGTATCGACAGAACTTAAAAAGGTGTGTGGTACTTCATATGTAACATTACTTTCCAGTTGTATAATACCTGAAATAAGACATTTGATTTTGAAAAAGTTAATGGTTTAGTATGATGGTCCAACTTCAGAGCGATGAGAGCTGTCTGTGGATTTTGAGGTCCCCTGGTTTGATTCTTCTCTCATTAGCACGACAACATCTTGCATCTTTTTCCCTTGATAGTCACCTCCTTTCTGCAGCAGCTGCCCACTCTCGCTGGGCTGCTTTCTGTTTGCCAGTGTAAGCAAATGTTTCCCGTTTTCTGTCCTCTGTATACTTTCCTTCCTGGTCCAGTGCCCTCTCCAAATGAAAATCTAATTGCTTATTTTATTTGATTTCTTCTTAGTCTTGATATTTACTTCACCTGTTCACATCTTTCCCCCCGCACCCCCAATAGGCTTTTTTCCCTTTTTTTCTTGTTGGAAATAGATAATAGTTTTGTCTCTTGGTAGTGCTTGTTGGTTTTTGTTTGTTCGTTTTTTCTTTTTTTCTCCCTCTCTCTCTCCCTTATATGTTAATAAGCAAGTGAGGCAAAAATGTCTGGAGGTGCTAGGGGGTATCAGTTTTCATTGGCAAGTGTAACATTTCCAGTAGGGAAGACAAGTAATATGTATCCTCTCCTTCTTATTGCTGCCAATTATGTAAGGATGTGACCTGAATTCTCCTGAAGAAGTTCCACGTAAGTTTGCAGCAATTTAGTTTGTTGTATAATTGTATAACTCTGCATACAATTCCTGCGTAAGTTCCTAGAGTAAGTGTGCTCTATGCTTATACAGTTTTTCCTTAGGGTTACGATGCCGTAAGTTTTGCTGTATCATTGTGCATAACCGCCTCCTGTTTTGACTGTTTTCAGCATATAGCCGATAAGAAATTTGAGAGGTCCATTGAGGTGTGTAACTGCAGGAGAAAACAGTTGCATGATCTTGAGATCCGTAGCCCCTGACATGCCCTCCTGAGTTCTGTAGGGGCTCTTCTTAAAGCACAACCAGATAAAAGTGAAGCTTTAGTGTTAGCCTTCTTTTTATCCAGTAGCTCAAATGTCATTCTCTTCCTTTTGAGCATGGGGTATTGAGTTGTCACATGAAGGTTAAAACCTACTTCTTTTGCTTTCACGTGCGTAGTAAGCACTGCGTCTTTTTTCCTGGGACAGAAGAATGCTAACCTTTCTGTTCAATCTGTGCTAAAAGAAATTCTAGGCCAACTGGTTGCTGTGGGTAGGCTAGGGAGAAAGAGAAAAGAGAAGGACTGTGGCTTTGTAACCCATTTATAAAAGGATATAAAGCTACTGGAGAGTATGCAGAAGAGGGCTACGAAGTTGGTGAAGGATTTGGAGAGGAGGCTGTATGAGGACCGGCTTAAAGTCGCTTGGTTTGTTCAGCCTGGAGGACACTGAGGGGAGACCTCATGGCAGCTACAGCTTCCTCACAAGGGGAGGAGGAAAGGCAGGTGCTGATCTCTTCTCTCTGGTGACCAACGACAGAACCCGAGGGAATGGCAGGAAGATGTGCCAGGGGAGGTTTAGGTTGGACATTAGGAAAAGGTTCTTCCTCCACAGGGTGGTGGACACTGGAACAGGCTCCCCAGGGAGGTGTCACAGCCTCAAGGCTGACAGTGTTCAAGAAGAGACTGGACAATGCCCTCAGACACATGGTGTGAACTGTGGGGTTATCACATGCAGGGACAGGAGTTGGACTCCATGATCCTTGTGGGTCCCTTCCAACTCAGGACATTCTATGATTTGCCGGGACCCTGGATATCAGTCTGTTTTGCAAGGACTGCTTTAAGCCTTAGCTCAGTAATTTCATTTTTCAGAATATCACGTTCTTTTTTGCACTCTGTCTTGTCCTCAAGTGGATCATCATGCTGCCTACCAGGTGTAGGGTATAAGAAGTGATTTAGGAGATGATTCAAATTTGTGTCTCCACCAAGTCCGAAGGGACTAGAATCTAGTTCCTTCAGTCACTGTGTGAAGTCTTTTACTTCTTATGTCTTTGGTAGTATCCCAGACAACAAAGCTCAAAGACCTCAAGAGGTCATTTGGTCTGTGTCCCAATCCTAGGCAAAACTTATTGTGCTTAGAAAAACATTTTTTAACAACGACATAGCTCTCAAAGCTTAAAATTGACAGAAGTAATTTCAACTTAAGGAAATCCTCTTGATAATTCATGTTACATCTAGTTTTGTCAGGAATCATCAGTGAGCTAGAAATTTTAATCCTATGCCTTCTTGACAAGGCCTCTCATATATATCCATCTCCTTCTGAAGTCAGTAGCATATACTTTTATTACAACGTATTTTCTACTCTCAAATATTTGAAGCACTTATAACTTAATTTGGAACAATCATGCTGTAAAAGCATGGAAACTAATTTCATTTGTGAGAGAGCATAGAGAATCGGATAAACAGTAGTAATACATAGGGTGAATAACATTTGATGGTGAAGATTTGTGCTGGGAGAGGAAAAAAAGAGAAAGAAATAAAAAGTAAGAAAATAAAAAAGGACAATCAAGTTGGATTTAAGGAAAGATTTGTGTGGTTTTGGTATTTTCGTTTGTTTGCACAATAATTGGAATGCTTCCTACTAATACATTATCAAGCCTATGCAGTTATTTTAAGCAAAATCCTTATGACAACGTGTGAATAATGAGAAATAAATTCAGCTTATATAACGCTTTTGGGAGATCCTATTTTAGGAATTATTTTCTGAAAAGAAAGAATAAACCAAAATTTCCAGCAGTGTTAATGCATGTTTATACAATCACTTTGTGTATTTTATAATATGGTGGTTACATCTTATGTTTAAAAATACTTACTTCTGCAGGAAATAAGAAAAATAGGTATACACTCATATCATAAAGTAATATAAAGTTTTTAATGAGCCGGTTGTCTTTGATAATTTTGGTGCATATATTTAGACAAAAGCTGTCACAAAAATTCTTAAATGTTGGGTTAGTTCTTTATTGCTCAATGCTGAGACATATTGATGTACCTTCTTTAAGATTTGTTATTGGTAAAATCCAGTTCAGAATGGTGACTTGGCCAGGCTGACTGAAGTATGTTGCATGGTATTTTAAATATCACTTTCATAACCTTAGACCATTTATACAATTACCATTAACATCTTTATTTAGTTTCTGTATATTAAAAAAAAAACCAACAAATTCTAGAAGGCTGACCAGCTGAAAAATTTGACTGAAGAGCAAACATTTTGTGCATACAAGGAATAAATGCAAAACCTCTGTACTTTTTGTCTGTATATTCTATGATATGTTCCTTGTGAACTATGTTTGGTAGCAAATATGTTTTCTGAATTCATTAATTTTTTTCTCCAAATATTAAGAGTAAACAGTGAGTGTATTTGTGTTTACTTTGGCAGTAAAAAAAGAGGAGGAGGACTTTGAAGAAAAGAAATCCATTAAGAAGCGAATCAAAGAATTAAAAGTTTTGGACCCAAAGATTGCACAGAATCTGTGTAAGTAGAGTCTGGTTTTATGACAAAGTAATTTTGTCTAAATGTTCCATAAAAATGTCTTTCTCTCTTGTCTGACTGCCTGGTAACCACTTTTTGTTTAAAGTGTGTGAGAATACGTGTATATTGGTGTTAAGCCCAGACATTAAAGCTGATACAACTGAAACACATTCCAAAATACCCAGAAAACAGTTAAAGGTTTTCCCTTTTTTAAGACTGAAGTGATTACCTTTTGTATACATTGAAGTACAAGCATACGGCTATATATCTAATTATCTATCTATATTTTCAACATATGCATCAAGCAATACTGTCTGTCCTGCTACACCCCCCATCCTTCCCCAGCAAAACAACAATAATGTCTACAAGAAGTGTGACCATCTGTCATGTACTTTATAGAAAGAAGGCAATAGTCAGTATTATGTGCTAGTACGGAAATAAAGATTATGAAGTTTTGGTGGAGAGGAGTGCTATAAAGAATAGGTTCCTAAATGCCGGCAGAGATAAAATAGGAAACAAATGGATTGTAGTGAATGAATAAACAGTGTTTATAAGAACATTTTGTTTTTTCACTGTTTATATGGTTTTGGTTTCTCATGATGCTTTTTTTAAGAGAAAGCTCTGACAAGACCATTGAAGAAAGAAGTGTAATTGTCACTTCAGGACAAAATGCTATAACAGCAAAGATTATCCTGCAGAGTAGACTTGTCACTGTCTGCTTCTGGAGGTCTTCTGTGATGCTAGATGTTGTGCATAACAAGTGGATGGAGGAGACTGAAATTGTAGAACAATAATTAAAAATAATTTAAATTTGTTATTTTTTTATCTGTATTCCTTTGCATAGTCTTTGTTAACCTGTAGATGCTATAGCCTGTTTAACTTGTGTTTTGTAAGTAGAAAAAGTTTGTTGTCTTTCTTCATTACGTGTGGAATCTTTGTTTTAGCGATTTTCCTTGGCTCTTTCCGAGTGCCTTATGAGGAAATCAAAATGATGATATTGGAAGTAGATGAAACACAGCTATCAGAGTCCATGATTCAGGTAAGGAAAAAGATACTTTGAATCCATGTATTTCAGGGTAAGCCTCTCATTAAATAGAAACTTGTAGCTAAAAAGCTAGAACATTACTAAGTTCTCACATTCTGCTGTTTCTTGTCCTCAGACATGCTGTTCTGTTCCTTTACTTATCTCTAGGGATGCAGCTTCTGCTTGTGATCAAAGCTCCCTTATCTTCTGACTTGAGCTGACTCTGGGGCCCCTCTTTACTCAACTGGGCAGAAAATTCAAAAGTTCACAGTTTGTGGCCTAAGCAAACTTAGTTACATACGCTAAGTGAGTTATGCTAAGCAAGTTCTATAAGAAGCAGCATACCACATAGGTCAATAAGCTAAGGCCTGAACGTAGACTAAGACAGTCTCTATTTCCTAATGCATTAAAGCTCTTTGATATTCAAATGTGTGACTCATACTGTAACACAGCAATTTGTATGCGAAGGTCAAAACAAGGCAAATCTATATTTGTACACTTTGCTTGCAAAATGAATTTCCACAGTATTGGAATGTCAAAAAAGGTCCTAGTGAGGAGACTGCAATGTTCAGCATGCTCCTTTCCTTCCTGCAAGCATTTTGGACCTCACTTCTTCAAACTTGGATTTCTAACATCTTTAAACTCTGTTGATCTAGTTAGACTTCACTTTCCTTTAAAAGGAGCTTTGTCTACTGATTGATTTCTTAATTTGAAGAATGTTTCTGTTAAGAAATTTTTGAAGGAACAAATATGAGCCGTCATCTTCAGTGACAGTACATATAGCTGTGGTATAAGCCTCTTTATTTCATTCAATGTTACAGTTAATACTGGCACAGAAACTATTATTAATACTTTAAGGTTATTAGGATGAACAGAGCAGTTTATACCTCTAAGCTGTTTGTTTATTCTAGTTTACACTTAGGTCACTTTTCTTTTTAAAGATTTTCTTCATGCTCAAAAGGAGCATGATGTGTATCTTTGTTTTGTTTGGAATAATACTGGAAATGCTCTAAAACAGCATGAAAAGCTGAGAGATGGAATATGCTATGCTGTTACGTTCAGCTTGAACTCTGTCTCAGATAGTCCATACTTGCTCTGAGACTCTCATGCTTTTTGACCTTAGCACTGTTTTCAACAGTGAGAATTTAGTCTATTAATGAAATTAGGTCCTCAGCAATATCATGAAGTAACCTGTTGATTGTATATCGTGAAAGCTATTTACTTGCATTGTAATAGAACAGATTTTGACTTAACTGAAATGCCCGCCTTTTCCATCAAGTAATGGGGAAATGCTAGAGTTAGCCTTTCTGATCTTTTCTTGAAATATGGTGCTGTCTTCAGGGCAGAGTGTTGTCTTTGAAGTGTGTGGTAATGATGGGTATGTAATGCCATTTGCCTGCAATAATTCAAGCAACATAGAATTCAAGATTTTTAAAGCCTATTTTACTTTTCTTGGTAGAATTTAATAAAACATCTTCCTGAACAAGAACAACTGAATGCATTGTCCAAGTTCAAGAGCGAGTATAATAACTTGTCTGAGCCGGAACAGTTTGGAGTTGTGGTGAGTTTTATTTTGTTACCATTTTATTTTTGTCCTTTCCTGGAAAGCAATTTTAATATATTATAGAAACAATACCAGCTCTCTCTTCCTAAATGTGAGGGGGTTCCAGACTGGACTGCCTTTTAATCTGACTTTTAGTGGGCATATCCATGGATGTGAAAGGCCTGAATGTTGGAATATTACAGCTGGAATTATTTGGGATTGTTTTTCTTTAAAAAGCTGATTCAGTTTACCAATCTCCCTTCCCGCCCTGCAAAAAAACCCAACCAACCAACCAAACCAAAACCCAAACCAACACTGGCATTTTCTGTGCCAAAGTTTCACCAGGAGATACAGAGCTTTGGTTTTGAATTTCCATAGCTAAAATACGTTTGTTTTAATTTTATGTGAATGTTAACTTTTTCAGTGAAGTTTTCTACACTGATATTTTTCTTTCTGTTCTCCATGTAGATGAGAAGAAAATACTGTAGTTATCACCATGTTAATGTATTCTTCCTCCTATGTTTTGTAGTATGTTCTGTCATGAGTACTTGTAGTCACTTTTTCCATTCCTAGCAGATAGATATACTTCTCATATCTCTCAGGGTGAGTTAACAAAGGGTGACAGGAAGGGATAAAAGAAAATAACTGCTAGTTCTGTGCTGGCAGTTGATGCTTTTTGCAGAACTGTAGTTTGGATAAAATTTCTATATAGCTTGTAATTCATAATTGCTAATGGTTTCATCCAGACAAACACAGAATGAGGCTATTTCTCTTCCTGGGTGCATGTGCTTATGTAAGTCTTTCACTTTTCTTGTCCACTTCTAGTGTTTCGAGCTAAGACGGTCATTTTTAGCTTCATCTGGGAGGATTTCCCTGGGAGGGAATAAGTATTTTATTTGTATCTGTGGGCTTCAGGAAAAGGAGGATCTTGTCTTTGTAAGAGTAGGCAATTGCTGTTGATAGTTTTCTGTGTGGATATCAAATACCTGTATGAAATATTGGAACAGCTGGGGTACAGATATGTGAGTGATCACTGTTTGGAGTCAGCTGAAGAACATTGGTCTGGTCAGAAAACACCACCATGCTGAATTGGTGCCAGCTGCAGATGTGACACAGTCTTCTTCAAGTATAAAGAAGACAAAACCAAAACAACCAAAAACCCCAACCTGGTTCTGAAGTGGTGCTTTTGCTGAAAGCTGTTGCTACTGTTCATTTTTGATCCATCTTTAACAGTCGTTGCACGTCTAATGTTACACTGGTATTTGTGTTCTTGGGAGTCTTCTAACTGCACTCTGGGAGCAAGAAAAGGCAGAGTAAGAACACCACTGTTTTTAACACTTTATTTATTTCCAAGATTTTAATACATGATTTTCCATTTGAAGCCAAATTATCAATTCTTCTTGGTCCAAATTTCTTTCTTAGAAAAGCTAATGAAATATTTTGCATTTCATTTCTTGTTGAGATTTTATCAGACATTCAAGGCATCTATTTATAGTTCATCACTATCTTAACCATACTTTGTTTGATTAAATTGTAACCACTTATTTCAAAAGGTCATTGAATAGGTCTCTGAGATCCTTTAAAAGGAGTGTCTTCCCTCAATGAAAAAAAATGCAGTCAAAACATATTTTGTTGTTTTATGAGATGTGAAACTAATGCTTTCAGCACCTCTGTTGCTTGGAAAGAACACAGAAGGTCTGAAGACAGAGAAATTACTACCTTTTCACTTGTTTGGTTATAATATTTGTTTATTTGATCCATAAAATAGCAGTAGTTTCAGAAAGGTATGCTTCACAGTAACTTTTAGATTTGTTTTCAGCCTAGCTTATATTACAGACCTTTAGAAAGAGAGAAACAGGTTAGCAGTTAAATCCACCATGACCCAACAGAATTTAACCTTTTGGTGGTGAGAATTGGGAGGAAACTGTTTGGACCAGTTCTCCAGCTGGAAATTTTGGTTTAAATCTGTAATTTTATAAATGAGAGTTCCTATATTTTTTTACCCAGTCGTGGTAATCAATGTAAAGCTAAGATGCATCAATATATTAATGTTGCATTTTAAAAATGCAAACGCGAAAACCACAACCAAAAAAAACCCCATACCCACAAAGAATCACTTTAATAGTTTAAAAAAATAATTTACATTTACTTTAATTGTACATTCTGACATGTTAAATTCTCTTTAGATATTCCATGGTTCTGGGCTAACTTTTATTTTTCTCACTTGCATATTATTTCTCTTTGAACATGAACTAATACTGCAACTGATATACAGTAGATGGCAATTGGGCATTCCTGGAATACACAGCCAGATGTATGGTATGGAAGGCTTCTTATCTTATAGAAGAGTTAACTCCTTCCTCTCACTTTCGTCTTCCCTCTAAAATTTTTTTTCAAATCCTGTAGGGTGAAACAACTACGTTAGATTCTCCAAACTTCTCCCTTATTCTCAAAAATAAGTCTTCATCTTAAATGCCATCAAAAATCTGATGAAATTAGAAGTCAGATATACTAGATTTAGTCTGGAGTCGCATATGTTCAAAATTTAATGTATTGTAATACATACGTTTCCTAAGAATGTTTCTGCATATTAGGCCCATTATCTCAATCATGTATAAGATGGGAATGAAATTTCCTTATGTAATAAATAAAAGCTGTTGGTAGAGTTCCTGGCTCAGTTGATGCCACAGATGACAAATCTTTCTGTGCTTGTCGGAATTGGACTCTATGTTAACATTTTTGGGTTTTATGTTTAAGTTTTATGTAAATATCAAACATTAGTTTTTAGTTTAAAAAAAATTAAACACTTGACTCTAATCTGGAATTCAGCTGTATGCATTTTCGTTCAGTAATATTAGAAGTTTGTGGGTTTCCATAAAATTTAATATTAGAAAACTGAAAGAGTAGATTGTTGATGTAGAGGAGAGGTTCATATGTGTCAGTCTTCACAGAATCACAGAATGTTAGGGATGGGAAGGGACCTCGAAAGATCATCCAGTCCAATCCCCCCACTGGAGCAGGAACACCCAGATGAGGTTACACAGGAAGGCGTCAAGGCGGGTTTTGAATGTCTCCAGTGAAGGAGACTCCACAACCTCCCTGGGCAGCCTGTTCCAGTGCTCTGGCACCTTCACTGTGAAGAAGTTTCTTCTCATATTTAAGTGGAACCTCCTATGTTCCAGTTTGCACCAACTGCTCTTTATCTTGCCGTTGGTTGTCACCGAGAAGAGCCTGGCTCCATCCTCGTGACACTCACCCTTTATATATCTATAAACATTAATGAGGTCACCCCTCAGTCTCCTCCAAACTAAAGGGACCCAGCTCCCTCAGNAATCTGTAATTTTATAAATGAGAGTTCCTATATTTTTTTACCCAGTCGTGGTAATCAATGTAAAGCTAAGATGCATCAATATATTAATGTTGCATTTTAAAAATGCAAACGCGAAACCACAACCAAAAAAACCCCATACCCACAAAGAATCACTTTAATAGTTTAAAAAAATAATTTACATTTACTTTAATTGTACATTCTGACATGTTAAATTCTCTTTAGATATTCCATGGTTCTGGGCTAACTTTTATTTTTCTCACTTGCATATTATTTCTCTTTGAACATGAACTAATACTGCAACTGATATACAGTAGATGGCAATTGGGCATTCCTGGAATACACAGCCAGATGTATGGTATGGAAGGCTTCTTATCTTATAGAAGAGTTAACTCCTTCCTCTCACTTTCGTCTTCCCTCTAAAATTTTTTTTCAAATCCTGTAGGGTGAAACAACTACGTTAGATTCTCCAAACTTCTCCCTTATTCTCAAAAATAAGTCTTCATCTTAAATGCCATCAAAGAATCTGATGAAATTAGAAGTCAGATATACTAGATTTAGTCTGGAGTCGCGTATGTTCAAAATTTAATGTATTGTAATACATACGTTTCCTAAGAATGTTTCTGCATATTAGGCCCATTATCTCAATCATGTATAAGATGGGAATGAAATTTCCTTATGTAATAAATAAAAGCTGTTGGTAGAGTTCCTGGCTCAGTTGATGCCACAGATGACAAATCTTTCTGTGCTTGTCAGAATTGGACTCTATGTTAACATTTTTGGGTTTTATGTTTAAGTTTTATGTAAATATCAAACATTAGTTTTTAGTTTAAAAAAATTAAACACTTGACTCTAATCTGGAATTCAGCTGTATGCATTTTCGTTCAGTAATATTAAAAGTTTGTGGGTTTCCATAAAATTTAATATTAGAAAACTGAAAGAGTAGATTGTTGATGTAGAGGAGAGGTTCATATGTGTCAGTCTTCACAGAATCACAGAATGTTAGGGATGGGAAGGGACCTCGAAAGATCATCCAGTCCAATCCCCCCACTGGAGCAGGAACACCCAGATGAGGTTACACAGGAAGGCGTCAAGGCGGGTTTTGAATGTCTCCAGTGAAGGAGACTCCACAACCTCCCTGGGCAGCCTGTTCCAGTGCTCTGGCACCTTCACTGTGAAGAAGTTTCTTCTCATATTTAAGTGGAACCTCCTATGTTCCAGTTTGCACCAACTGCTCTTTATCTTGCCGTTGGTTGTCACCGAGAAGAGCCTGGCTCCATCCTCGTGACACTCACCCTTTATATATCTATAAACATTAATGAGGTCACCCCTCAGTCTCCTCCAAACTAAAGGGACCCAGCTCCCTCAGCCTTTCCTCATANCAAGGGCCCAGTGCTGGCTCATGGTCATCCTGCTGTCCACCAGGACCCCCAGGTCCCTTTCCCCTACACTGCTCTCTAACAGGTCACGCCCCAGTCTATACCGGAACCTGGGGTTGTTCCTGCCCAGATGCAAGACTCTACACTTGCCCTTGTTATATTTCATTAAATTTTTCCCTGCCTGCCTTACTGAGAAAAATTCAGGTGTCCTGTGCTGAATTAAAGTAGCTTGAGCACGATGCTTCTCCCTGATAACCTTATTTCAAACTATGTCTGCCAGGATGACAGAGATAAGCATGTCTAAACTTCAGCAGGTTCATTTGAGCCTGACAAATTATGGCAAAATGCCAGTAAAGGTAGATTTACACCGGTAAATTTGACCATGAACTGGACTGGCTGAGGAGCAGACACCTATTTGATGGTGCCAAATCGTTCCAGCAGTATTATTTATGTAACTGACTCATTCGGGAAATACATATATAGGACAATTACTTGCAAGGTTATGCATTTTAGCTGAATTAGTAAAATACAAAGTTAAGTAGCAAATGTATTTTTATTATCAAGAACAGACGTTGATTCAAATAAGACATTTAAAAATTAATTCCACATTGGTTAAAGCTTGCTTTGCTATTTTTATTTCATATTTGAGCCTTACCCAACTGACAAACCTGTCTTTTGTTCTTAAAAAATGTCGGATTTACTGCAATTGGACATAAAAACAATAGTAATAAATTTGAAATTTAGGGTGTTAACATTTTGCAGTTGATCAGGAGCACTCTAGTACTTAATAGATGTCTTTTGGAAAGCAAATTGGCTTATGGGGAAAAGAGTATTTTTTTTTTTTTTTTCTGTCATCAAACCATCATAACAAGTGTTATTTTCTGTTTTTATTGAATAATCTGTAGTCTTAATTCTTTCAGCAAGACTCCTGTAGTATTTGAGCCCTTTTTGGCAGTGGTTTTAATACCATATTATTGTTTCTGTAATGCTAACAGTATCCTCACTATTGGACAACTATAGAATTGACTATCCAGATCCGTTTTGTCTAAAGAGGTAATTCAGTTGGCAAGCAAAATAGTATCTGCTTAATAGCCAGCAAACCTTTCTGGTATCAATATAGTATTCTATGGTCTAGCTGTCTTCTGCTGCATGTGTTGTTACAATAATAACACTTCTGAACACCTTTGTGTTACTTAGTTCAGTCACATTAATCCTTTAATTACTCCCCTTTCAGCACTACCTGTGAATAATTTTGTAAATGAAGATACATTTGAAAGCACCCCTGCAAGTTAATTCACACTTTTCTTAAATCTTATGCAATAAGCTATTTGATTTCACTGTCCTTTTGCTGGTTTTTGTTTGGTTGTTTTGTTGTGGTGGGGTTTTTTTGGTGGTGGTGGTGTTTTGGTTTTTTTTTTTTGGGGGGGGGTTGTTTGTTTGTTTTAAATGTGGTGGTACAAATAAACTTGAAAGGCACCATTTTTCTAGTGTCACACCTTCTATTCATCCAGTAGAGCTTCTTTTAGAGATCGAGCTACAGTCAGTTTTTAACATGAAATATTTTTTCATTTCTCTTGGAGGCAGGAAGTTTTGAAGGAGTCACTTGTTTTACTCTTTATAAATGGAATCTTATGTTTGTGTTTCATCAAAGTTCTTCAATCTCCATCGGGCTGTCTTTATCTTTTGTTTTAGTCTGGCTGGGCAGTGGGCTGAGAACTTATTTTTTTAAGTACTGCTGTTGACACAAATATGAATCTTCTAAGTGTATTTGTTGTGGTTTGGTTTGTTTGTTTTTCCCTTAAAATAGGTGGGTTATGCCTCATTTTTTGCTAATCTTTTCAAATGAGAATCAAACGAGCATACTATACATTACTTTGAGGTTTGTCTTTTAGCTGATTAATGTCCTGTAGCTATGGTATTTCAGAGAATTCAGAGATCCCATGTTAATTTGGTCTAAAGTTGTGATTAAGGGAACGACTAAACTATTTGACTTCCAAGGAAGAGCCTAAGTAGTGAATAAACTGATAATTATTACGGAGCCCTCTTTTGTCCTTCTGACTTTGCATTCAAAGTCAAGATTTGGTATTCTAAAGAAACTGCTAGACACTTACTGCGATACTGGCGTGCTGTGACTTACAGTATTGTATGTTTGACTTCAGCCGAAGTTAATTAACTTCTGTTGTTGGCTTAAAGACATTGAGGGCATGACTCTTCAACAGTTCAGCATCCCTTCATGAGTGTGGCTTGAGGTTTTGTTTTTCTTTTTGTAGTGACTCAATGGGTTGCTTTTGTCGTTTCTGCAATTATCCTCTTATTCTTAAGTTATTTTGCACTTTTATGTTTTCTGTTCATTCAGCAGTAAGTTTAAAGTAAATCCTTTATTACCCTTATCTTCTTTTCCAGACTTTAGGTTTTCCTTAGATAAACTACTTTATTTTGCTGTACATTCTTTCCTTCACTTACTCCAGGTTGATGTCTCAGAACATAGATACTATCAACTATTACTGTGGAGTTTGGGTTACTTTTTTTTTCTTTTGGGGGGGAGAGCTTCCGTGCATCCATGAAGTATTTTATGAAAACTGTATTAAATATGTTTGTCTTATTAAGTGCTTAACTTAGCTTCATATAATAGTTTTATCTTAACTTGATCTTGGTTTGAAAGCTGTGTTCCGTTGCTCAAATTCTTGATATGTTTGTGCTTGCTGAAATTTAAATATTCAGTTGCGTTTTGTTTTATTATAGTTATTGTTTTGTACTTGGTTTTACTCAGTGCAATAAAATTCCTCCTAAAGCAGTCTAACTGTCATTTTCTTGGAGGTTTCATTGATTATGACTGAGAATGGGTGATATATTCTATAAAATATGTGAATGATGAAGATTATCTTTGTGTTTAGAAATTAGTAGCCATATGACGACACACTTGCAACGTGAGACCCATCTACTATGAATGGGGTTTCAGCTAGATGATCGTCTTGGTAGGTGAATGTTGACAGAAGGTTGTTTTCTTTGCGTTTTTTTTTTAATTTTTCTTTTTCCTGGTGCTTTCTCTGGTGGGCGATATGAGTATTATGTTGCTTTAGGACTTCAAACATTTAGTAACGTTGGTTTGTTCTGCAAGTAGTTCTTTCCTACTGAGAAAAACATATTGGTTTACAGAATATTTTCTAATTTTGGACGTAGTCTCTGTCGTTGTATCAAATAAAGGACTGGGTCGTTAAATAATGTCAATCTCATTTGTTTTCCGTAAAGCTGATATAATAGTTGCTAGTTAGATTTATTAATCATGACTGATACTTCAAATGCAGTAACCTGTTTAATGGATTTTCACTGATGAACTGTTGCCAATACCACCATACAAGCCTTGCAGCTGAGTACAGGTGTATGTTTGCCTTTCATCTGAAACGAAACCCAAAGCGTTTGCCATCAGCAGTGACACTTTGCGTTTTAGACATCTTTCTCCAAAGGCTTTTGTTGTTACATAATTTTATCCAGCCCTATGTTTAATTATACCTAATGTATACCGTATAGCGTATTTCTTTGAGTCTTTTTGCATAAGACATTATAAAGTGCTGAAACACTGAACTATTTTTGCTAAAATTTATGGGGTAAAGAAGAAACTGAGTTCTTGAAGTACAGCGATTAAATATCTTTCTGCCTCACAAACAAGACGACAAAGCACTGGAGAACTGTTGCATTCCTTTTCCAATTTGTCTGTGATTCTTCCTTTTTTTTTTTGTCCTCACAGACAAGGAGTGTATCAGAAACCACTGGTGAGGTTTTGAATATTGTAAGAATATGATAATTAAACTGATGTTATTCATCTCACAAGTTTTTTGAGTATTCTAGTGAAAGAAGAGTTGGAATCACAGAAATAATAAATGTTGGGATGTCAAGCAATAGTTTAGAATCTTTTTTTTTAGAAGAAAAATAAATAAGTATGTTCTAAATGCTGATTTATCCCAGTTTAAGATAATATTTTTACTAAATAACAACTGAGATTTCTGGAATAACTAACTGGACTTTGGAAATCTTTATTAAAATAAAGCCTTTTTTGAACCTAGCACTTTTTGTTTGGCATTTCTAAAAGTATGTTAGCTAGAAAACTAATATTTACTTGGCTGCACTTTTTGTGCTAAACTATGCGATGTACTTTTTTTGCAAGAAGTTTGTAAAAGAAGATTAAGCATGTGTATAAAGAAATTTCCTGCACTGTTAGAGCAGCATAAGCTAATTCTTTTGTACGATAAATATTCAGGAGGAAAATTTCTGTAGGACAAGTCTCATGCTTTAACCATCTGCAGTATTTTTCTGTCTGAAACACCTAATAGATAACACTTACCACTATTGATTCATATAGCAGTTGCTTTTCTTTTACTTTTTGTCATCTTCACTTTTTTGATGATCATAGATTTTGTTGTCAAGCAGATTTAAAATTTTTAGCTCTTTTTTCTTATTGCAAACAGTTTGTCTGTCTTTGCCAAATATTTACCTTTGTCCCCTTAATTTTTTGGACAAGCAGAAACACTTATCAAATACTGTTATCTCCATTCGTGTTTGCAGTAACCTTTTTCTCTCTGAATTTTTTACTTCAAAACTTGGTCAATTGCATATTCTTTAGAATACATCTCACCTGTCATTTAGACTTTCACTCTGCTGTATCAATCTGTCCAAGGACTCTTATCCAAATATAAGTTTAACGATGTTATTACTTGTCTTTATTCCTGTTACAGCACTGGCGGTTTATATTTTCCTTGTATTCCACTGCTGCTGATGAGCTCATTGCTGTGTTTTTTTCCTTCTGTCTTCCTAATGTAAACAAATTTTCTACTTTTTAAAAAATTTAAATTTCCTTCTCACCGTTGCTCTTCAGCTGGTAAAAGTTATCTTAATTGTGTGAAATTCTTTAAAGGCTGGTCTCTTTCAAAACTGCATTGTACAGAGAAGTGGTCCTGTCTGTGTGTGGAATTCTCAATCACTTCTTTCAAAGACTGAGGCCTACGGCCCTCAGTTTATCTATCAGCCCAGTTGTTGTTTCCTTGTACTAAAGCTCTGACAGCTTCATTGCCTCTGTTTTTTCTCATAGTTTGGTGAAATACTGGACAATTTCCTGCCAGAAGTTGAAGAGTGTTTCATATTTATTTGCACATAGTTGTATTGTCCCCCCTTCTAGCTATTATTTGGTCATCTTGAGTTTCAGCTTCCTTTTGACTTCAAAGGTTTTGTCCGGGTGGCACAGCACAGTGTCTGTCTTAAACATTGTTGGCCGTGCAACATGGGTCCAGTTACAGCTGAGGGAGAAACCAATATGCACATCTGTTTTAGCTGTGTGTTTATTTGTTTATTGTGGTGGGGCTTCTTTTTGTTTGTTTGGTTTTGGGTTTGTTTTATTTTCCTCTTGTGTGGCTTTCCAGGAGCAGCAGAGCCCTTCTCTGACTGTGTGAGCTGAACTAACATCTAACATTGCTTCGGTTCTGCTCCATTAGAGTATGTTTTTCCTTTGTACTCCAGGCACTGACAGTGTTCTGGCATGAGTCCACTGTTGACTCACCTGGGGACGGTTTTGCTTTTCTTATCTCTTGCTTAGGACGTCTAAAGCCCCCATTTGGCTGCCAAGTGAAGATTGTGGTAATTTCAGAAAAAAAATAATGTTCGTTTAGATGTCCTCTTGAGAGAAACTTAAAAGGAGACACACCACCATGGGTAATCTTAAGTATAAGGGATAGTTAAAATAAACGGATTTGGACCATGGAGGTGCAATTCAGTTTCACAGGAAAAGAACTTATTGATGGCAAAAAATATAGGTATGTTGAAGAAAGCAGAAACTAAGAGTTTCTAGATGAGCTGATTTGTTGGGAAATGTGACTGCAGAGTAGTTTTTCAACAAGAACTCTTATGAACCCTTTTAAACGACAGACTATCTTGTAAATAAATAGATAGTAAATAAATGGTAAATAAATAAAGTCCAAGTTAAATGCTATTCTGAGTTATGGTTAATAGTTGTGTAGAACTTTTAAAAAATAAGAACAAAAAGAAGTAATGCAGATCACTTGCTCAAATACAGGATAATTAAGAATGATCCAATAATACAGTGCTATTAATTTCAGACAAGCAAGGTTAGAGCCTTTTAAGAAGTATAGTGAGAAAATAAATAGAATGTCCTTATTTGAGAGACTGCTGGAGAGCTGAGAAATAAACCATTCTTCATTATAGTTGCTTTTAATAAAGCTAGAATAGATATGTGTGAGTCAACATTTGTTATTTCTTTTTGAATGTAAAATATTCAAGTACTAAAGATTAGCTCATATTTTTGTTCATTTGTATTAATTAGATCCGAGTCTGAGGTGGTTTTTTTCTGAGATATTAAAATTGTAAGGGTCATGAAGCAACAGATAGAGGCATCTTATTACTTGCTTGTTTGAAGTAAACTTCCTGAATTTTCTTCTAAGTTGAATGATAAATACAAAAGAGAAGTTTAGAGTAACCCAAAGCTTTTAAGTTTCAAACTTGCACGGAAAAGTGAACATAGAGAAAAAACTATGTGTGAGGTCTTATGGAGAAGCAAGAGTGATTTTTACTTGCACAATTTTGATGTAAATTGATTTCTACCTGCTCAGCCTGTTATAGATTTAATTCACTTATGCTGTTGTACCCACGTTCTTCTGGGCAGTGCCATGTGTGTGTCCACGCAGTCTGGCCAGGATCGCTGATGTGTAGCACAGAGGAAAAGGGACCCTCTCAACCCAGCGTTGTGTCTCTGTGGTGGTTCTTGTTCGAGGACAGCAAGCTTTTTATTTGACAGACCTTTTGTATGGTCACAAGTCATCAGTTGCCATGAGACTGTCTTTATCTCAAAATCTCCTAACTTCAGCTTCTTGAAAATCTTGACCAGGTTTCC
Source organism: Pampusana beccarii (assembly GCA_013399365.1). Classification (NCBI taxonomy): domain Eukaryota; kingdom Metazoa; phylum Chordata; class Aves; order Columbiformes; family Columbidae; genus Pampusana; species Pampusana beccarii. The sequence goes on from VWYH01008689.1 coordinate 811,709, forward strand.
CTGGCCTACAACTTCCCCCTAGAGGAAGCTGGAGACTGTGATGAAGTCACCCCTCAGCCTTCTCTAAGCTGATCAGCCGAAGTGACCTCACGTGCTCCTCATAAGTCTTGCCCTCGAGACTTTTCACCATCTTGTTCTCTCTCCTCTTGACACACTCTAGCAGTTTGTCCTTTTTGTGCTGTGGCGCCCAGAACTGCACACAGTGCTCCAGGTGGGTCTGCACCAGTGCAGAGCAGAGCAGGACAATCACCTCCCTCACCCGGCTGGCAATGCTGTGCTTGATGCACCCAGGACACGGTTGGCCCTCCTGGCTGCCAGGGCACACTGTTGGCTCATGTTCAACTTGCCACTGCAACCTGCTGGGTATGGTGTCCTGAGGAGAAATACAGCTCATTGTGTGGGCCTTATGCTGCTGTGTATTTTGCATGCTTACGTTTCTATTCATACTAACCTTAATATTTCTGGTAAAGAACGATAGAGCAGGAAAAAATCACATTGACCTAATGATGTAGCCGGAGTGTAAAGGGCTTTTTGTGAATGTCTCTCATTGCGCCACCAAGAAAAAGAAGACGTTGAACTCTTTTTACTCACTTCTGAAAATCTGTTCAGCAAGGAACATGCACTTGAAAAAGAACTTGTTGACAAACAGCTGTCCTTTTTATTTGTGGAGTAAATATGGTGTTTGAAAGAACAGGAGAATGAGAAATGTAGCTCTTACTTATTTCAGATACGTGCTCATAATTTACATTTCAAACTATACTTTTTGCAGGGGGTGGTTGGAAATACTATGGTGGGGGTTTTTTGTGTTAGAAGCATCATAATTCAGTTTCTAGTAACCATCCTCTTGTTACGTTGCTCTGTTGTAACTGACCCTTGAATAATTTCCTTTTTTTGCTGGGTACCTCTTTTTACTAAAGATTTTTAACAAGTACAGGTTGCTTAATGAGAATGAAAAATATTTTCGGAACATCAGTGACTCAAGATTTAAATGGCAGTGATTGTTGAGTTAAAGTCTGTGGTTAGCAGAGCAGTTCTAATGAGAGCAGTGGATTGTAGTGGATTGTCAGTCAGACATGAATCAATTGTGCCATTATTCTGCAGCCAACAAATGTACGTGAAACTGAAATGTATAAGTACAAATATAGCCTGTAAAACTTCTGAATTTTCCTCTGTTCACCACTGCTGAAGTCCCAGCTAGAATATTACTTTTTTTTTTTTTTTAATGTGTTTAGTACATCAGTTATAAATGTGTGGACCAAAACAGAGACTCCAGAGATGACTAATGATGATAGCTATAGGAACATGTGATAGGAAGAAATACTGTTTGTAAGTTCTTTAACTTAAGACCAAGAATATTCTCTCAGAATATGTGTAGGAAAAATGGAAAAAAGAAGGGAATAATATATCCTCAATACTGATGATATGGCAGTATGCAGTAGGCTTAAACTTTTGACTAAAAAAGATACAGGTGAGATAATGGGAATATTTTTCTAATAGTGAGAATAGCAAAACAATGGAATTGACCGACTAGATAGACTATAGAGGCTGTAATCAGACATCTTTTTGAGCCAGCCTTTTTTGGGTGACATAAATATATGATTCTCCCATAGGAAAGCAGAATGGAGTGCAGAATGTTTCCCAGCTTATTCTGTATGTACACTAACCAAAATGTCCAAACACAGTATTGCTTCAGATAGCTTATGGCTCATAAACATTGCCATTAGTATGATATGACTACTTAATTACATATTTTTAAGAATACCTTTCTGATGAAAGGAAACACTTCGCACCTAGGATATCATATCACAAATGTCAGTGATAGCCTAGGTCATAGTATGACTATCTGATCTCTGCCATTACTAAGCAAGCCACCTGGAAATCCATCTCAAACTGGTAAGGTAGATTTTATTAGGGAATTAATGGTAAGGAATTGGTAACACAGAATGATGTCCTGTTTTTTGAGTTATGCTTATCTCAGGTTTTGTTCACACAATTTATAATTTTAGATTTATAAAAAAAAAAAGATATTCTGAAATGATGAAGATTTTCTGAGTTCGTCTGCATTGCTGTTTTATGCTGAAAATGCTTGAGGCAAATGGTGGGTGGATTTTCTTTTTTTTTTCATACTCTTTGATATATTTGTATTTAAGAGGAAACGAAATAATGGTTGATTAAAACAGCTGGTTGCAGGTGATGATTCAGAGAATCTGCATAGCTTTTACATTTTGTATGAGGCCCTGAAATCCTTCATTCTTTTTGATCTATAAGTGTTGCTTTGTGTATGCAGTTCTTCATGTCCTTGGCGGCCTTTCCTTTTTTTGTACTAAAGTCATTCAGATAATAATAGTGACCAAAACCATCCAAATTCAGTTCTCATCATTTTTATATTGGTTTTGAATATCATTTAATATTTTGAAAGCAACTTTCTGAACCATCTTGTGTCCCACTATTTTTAGCAGTTGTGGGGATGGTAAATCACTAAATGATATTTTAAGGCTGTGTCTATACTAATCAACTAAAAAGTGCCTAGAATTTTTTGGACATTAAACTGCAATTGTCCATAGTGCTAATTTGTTAGTAGACATGGGTATGCTTTTGGCCTGTGAAGAACTGCACTTTGCCAAACAATTTCTGGGCACAGCTTGTGAGGCAGCAAGAGCTGGATGAGCTGAGCATCCAGTCAGATAGTTGAGGACTCAAGAAGAAGACAGAGGCAGATAGGTTTATTAAGTCAAGTTATAATGGTTACAAAGCACATCTTCACTTTATTGGCATGAGGAAGGCGGAGCAGCACATCATAGGAAAGTTGGCTACGAGCATATTCCAGCTGTTCAGAACTTGGATGTCTACCAGGCATCCCTACACCTCTCAGGCCTGACATCTCAGGATGCTTTTGGAGGAACAGAGGTGCATTGCAATGTTTGGTCCCATATCAGGTGCCTCCAGGTCTTTGCCCCCACCCTCCCCAAGTTATTTTGGGGTACAGTTTATATACATGAGTGCCAGAATACTAAAAAAACAATTGATTCTTTAGAGTGTTGCAGGTTGTTGTGTAGGCTTTCTTGCTGCTCCGGCTAAGAATGTTGTGTAACTATAGTTCCCCACCAGCTCCCCAGCAGCACACATCCACCTCTCCCCTCTCTCTTGCCCACACAACGGTATTAAGGCTTCAGGCTTATCTGTGCCAACATACGTTAACAGCCTGTTGCACCAGGAACTGTTCCCAAAATTACTTCTCATTTGGTTACCCTGCATTGAGGGAGCTGAATCCAGAAATAAGCATGTAAACTCGTCAGTGTCTGTAATCCTTAGTGGTGCATGATAGTCCTAGATATATTTAATTTGGTAATACGGTTTTAAATCAGTAAGTACAATTTATTTTTTAAAAAAATCATAATTTTGATGTTTTTTTATAAACACTTTTAATGTAAAAAGTTGCTAATGCTTGCCAGGATTCTGTTAGTGGTCATTTGACTTTGGGTATAGGCAACTGTATTAGCAGTCTCACAGCTGAGAATAGTGTCTCAAGAGCCACATATGATAGGTAGCTCCTGCTTCATTTATTTTCTTAAAACTTGAGGTATTTGGAAATAGGTCCCCGTACTGTCTGGGAGTGAAAGAAAAATAAACAGATTTTTCATTGATCACTTTTATTTACTCCACGATAAAACTGAGGGAATTATGAAATATTGTTTCAGAAATAATTAGTGTCCAAACCTTGTGAAATACAGTGATAGCAAACCGAAACAGAATTTGGCAAGCAATCCTCACATGGCTTCACAGCTTCTTCATTGATGGATGTGTTTTAATGAGCTCGTACCAAAGGAAAAGATTTCACTAGAGTAAATTGAAGATTAGAGTGAGGCCTGATGAAGGCTAGTTTGTCTTAAATAATTCAGCAGATGCTTAAAATGATCAATTCCATATTCAGCTGATGGTTTCACCTGTATGTCCTCATTGAGGATAACTCAGAATATATTAATGTTTTTCATTGTTTTCTGGAAAGTATCATGCTATCACTGTATCTGCTGGGGTGCACTCTGCCTTTCCTAATCCTCGGTGCTTGGACACAGCCATACCCCAGGACGTTTCAGTTTATTTAAAATCTTGAAATGGTGAGGTGCATCTGTGCTGTGAGATATTCTGATTGCATTAATTTCTGCCTGTGAACCTTTACTTCTTTTATTGTTTTCTAGAAGTCACATCTATCTGCTGCTCTGCCTTGTCAATGTTCTCTATCAGTAATTCCAGCCTCTCCAGGAGTGTTGCCAAAGATTAACTTTTTGCTCTAACTGTGACAGTTAAAAAATCTTCATTACATATTGCAGTCAAGTTACTTATGTTGTTTAGGGGGATAACATCCTTAATTCTTCTACTGTTGGTGTCTTTCAAACCTTGAACCTGGATAGGGAGGAGAACCAGGCTCCAGAAATATCTTCTGAAACTGGCCATCATGATCTGCACTGATCTGAGTGTTTGCAGTTACTGTTTGGTTGGATTGGATTATGTTATTTTGTCTGTATCACTGAAAGATTGTGGTGCTGAATTGTAGAGGAATGTTCCTGTAAAAGATTCAGTACTAGCAGGTCTCACTCTTATCCTTGTTTGGTTCTGGTAAAACTCTTTTGGGTAGGTAATCTAAACAATAGATTAAAAAAGTCTTATTATTGTCTGATGTTAAGTCAGATGGCTAGAAGTGGTTGGTTATTGTTTCTTCTGCCAGGCACATAGACTATCTCAGTTTTCTTCCTGTCAGATATCTCTCTACACAACTTCGGATCAGTGAGGTTGTTTGTCTGAAGAGTCCTCGCTTTTGCCTCCAGCGATTCACTTTGCAAATTCCTTTAAATATCTGTCCTGAAGCTGACTTGGTGCTTTTGAACATCTTAAGAAAAAGGTTTCTGTTTTGAGTAAAGACCATGATCAGTACATGATCCTGCCATTTTGACTCTCAGCAACTTCAAGGGTTTCTTGGAATTTAGCCACCTAAATAAAGTGCAGCATCCAAAAGACTGGCTAATGTAGGGCAGCTCTGCTGGAAGAATCTTGCTGCTACTCAGTACTTCTTAGGTCCATGGAGCTTGAAATAACTCTGCAGACATTTCCCCCATTCCAGCTTCAGATTTTAGAGCTCAGTGAAGCTCCTATGGAGCCCAAGTGCTTTAGGATTTACTTTCCCTGTGATCATTTTGTAGAACTGGGAAACTCTGTCCAAGATATGCAGGCTGTCCTCCATAGCTTTCGCTTATGTGACACTTCATGTCAGGACTGTTTTTGCCAAAGATTATCCATTTGGTTTGGTTTTATATTCTTCTAGTTTAAATTTCTTGATGACTTCTGCCCTTGACTTCTGGTATAAATTTATTTATGTTATCTGTCTGAATTAGAAGTTTTACAGAGGATTTTTACCTATATTAAACTCTTGACTTGGTTTCCCGTGAGGAAAGCTTTTCGGTCTGGTGACATCTGCTCCATATGTACCTTTTAATGAAAATAGCTTTTCTGACATCTGTTAGGTCTGCTAAAAATAGAAGAAATTGGGAAATTCAAACCCTCCTACTTTTGAATGTTTCCTTTTAAGGGAAATACTGTTGTGTAAATTTAACTTGGAGAAACAAAAGCCGTCTCTGCCTTCCATTCTGATCAAGATGTCGGTATATCTAGTTGTATTTTTTTTTGATAGGAAAAGAAAAATCACCTTTCTTTTCATAGTAGAACATACCTGTCTGTGAATTTCAGTATGAAGACTGTAAACTCTGATTGTTTTCACAGCTGTGTTGTAGTCCCCATTGGCAATATGGATTATTTCATAAAACAGGTGACTTCTGGAGTATTCAAAAGGAATGCCTCCATTTCTGAGATCTGCAGACTGGCCTTGCTGGTCCGTCCTTGTTGGACATAATGCTGTCAGAAACAAGACACTTTTTACCTGTGTGGTCTGTGGAGTTCTCTGGTGCTGCAGTGATGAAAACTCATACGTTTTCCACAGGGAATTATGCCCTTCCAGTTTACTCTTTTAGTTGTCTTGGCTGTAACTGATATTTTATTTTTTGGATGGGAACACTTCCAGGTGGTCTGACAGCCTTGGCACTCTTTGTCCTTTCAGGAAGGTATATTGTGAAACTAAAACCTTTGAAGTGTTTTTCTCTATGAGCTTGTGGAAGAATGAATCGCATTCGGTGATGAAAATGTAATGTCAGTGTGACTTTTGTTCCTTTACTTGATATCAACAAAGCAGATAGTGGAAGCACAAGTTTACCAGATAGCACACTCTTGCAGGTGCCTTCTGATATATGCTGTATTTGAGAGAAAAACCTCTTTTTGCTGGTGGATAAAGGGCTGTGAGAGCTACTACCAGATAGCTCAACTCAGTTGTCAGTTCCCATTTGGACTTGCACATAGTGTGGATATCCTTGTGGACTTACTTGAAAAACAGAACAATTTGTTACCTACCCATGCACTGAGTTCTCTGATGTGTGTAGCGCACTCACTCTTTAGCTTTCTATTTCAACTTGCCTTTTTAGTTATCTGGATTGTCTGTTTTCAGGATTCCACTGTAAGGACATAAATAGACATGTGCTTATATGCTGAGTATGAAAAAGTACAGGGCACGAACATAAGCCTCTCAACATCACAGCACTTAAATTCTTAGCATCACTTGTGATAAGGTTATATGGATTTTACAGTTTGAATATATTTGTAGACTATATGTCACAAAGAAAGCCGTATATTGCTGAGGGAACTCTCTATCTCCTCTCTTCTCATTGACTCAGCAAACAGGTAAACAAATAGTACCGACAACATATGTTGTACATGACCTAAGGATTTCAGAATGTTTAAAAAAACAATAATTAAAAAGCACAGTGGCATTTCTGTTGTGCTTCTGGCGTGTGCTTCTGTTTATGATTGTTTTTAGATTACATATTTCTGCATCCATTCTTAAGGCTTGCATACAGAACTTCTTAACTTGTTGTAATTCAACTGGTTCTGATGAAAACTTTGCGTCTTTCATCTTTGTGCAACAGATCTTCGTGACCTAAGGTACCTGAGCATTTCAGTTTCAAGAATCTTCCTGTCTGAGAAGCTGAGTAAATAAATGATGCATCATCTGCTGCTTCTGTTTCTTGATTTTGATACCATTTAGAATCAATATAATTTATACTTGGTCAGTTCCCATGGTTTGATTTTAATAATCGTCTATATTGCAGCCTGAATCGGGACAAATATTAAAAATCTGGATAATTTCTGAGGTGTTTTGTGTTTCTTCTAGTCTCGGAGTTTAGTTGGTTTTTTTTTTTTCCTGAATGGAGAAAAAAGAAACTTTAAGAATAATATTTTCAATGTGCTGAGAAGTAGTAGTACACATATAAATCGAGAAGGTGAATTGTTCGAGGAAAAAGAGTTAATACTGATTCTTCCTGATGCAGCTAAGAGACTGACCTTGTGACACTTGCCTCTGTCCAGTACCTTAATATTCTTTTAGCTATTTATGCCTAAATTAAGTGTGAAGTTGTAGAGCACTGTATTCATTTTAGGTGGGTTTTAGTTATTTCCATTTCACTGTGAAAAGCTGTATTTAAATTCAAGTCCCATTATTCTTACTGTTTCTTAAGTAATAATTGTACTAAACTATTGGATGCTATTCAGTGTGTGATGAGTACAGAATATCTGCATACAGTCGGTACTGAGCTAATGTTCAAACGAAACACATTTTAGTGTTTTACTTTAGGGCCGGGCTGGAGTCAGTCTGTGGACTACAGCTCCATAGTGGAGATGTCTTTCACGTGAAACCAGGTTGAAAACCCAGCCTGTTTGTGGGTTCTGCTGTGTGATGCAAACCGAAGTGTGGTTAGTGGAAAGGATTGCTTATTTTACTTCAGGATTTCTTATCTGAACTAAAATGCAAATGGAAGGTTTACTTCAATGGATTTGCACTGCCAGGCTGGCATTGCAGAAGTGGCTGAGTAGCATAACATGTTAACTCTACCCGATTTTATTTTCTACTACTGTCACAATAAAACCAATAAAACAGACTGTAAATTCCATCCTCTTCTGCTTCAGTATCAAACCTTTTGGATTAGGCAACCTTCAGTATCAGTTTAGGAAAACTTGTCTGACTTCACACTGAACTGGATGAAGAGCGTCACCATTATCCTTTTCACTGAGTCTATTGTGGGATAATCAGCACCAAACAACTTGTGAACATTGCACTGTCAGGACTATTTTTGCATTGATAGACTAGATACCTGTTGGGAAATACTCTGTAAAACCTTAGGTATCACTGTGGTTTGGAGGAGGATACTTCCAATTTAAAGGCAAACTTTTAAGGCCACTATGTGAAGCCTATGACTTTGTAGGATAAATGGCAATATTATTGCTTCCTTTCTTGCACTTATAAGTACTGATAGCTGGAAACAATAACATGTGAGTTTTTTATTAAAGACGAAAAACCAAACAAATACAAACAAACAACAAAAAACCCCTAGCTTAGGATTTCAGGAATTGTCAACGTGTTATTGGCTTGAACCTTACCTTGGCAAGGAAGAATAAAAGTATGGGGAAGATGATCTTAATGAATCAATCAAATTGGTGAGAAGACAGGGCAAAGTGAAGGGAAAAGATCATGGAGGAATTTCAGACTAGTGTTTCTCACATGCAAACAGAACCACAGAGCAAGGTGGAAAAAAAACCAACATGATTTCTGCTATGGAAGAAGGAAAAAGCAAGGAACGTATTATGCCTACTAGGGAGAAAACAAGCAAGAATGGGAGACAAAAAGCTTCTGGGATTGTATGTGATGCCAAACGTAAAAAATGTTACAAGATTTCTGTGACAGAGTTAGAAGGATAAGTAGTACATTGGAAATGTGGGAGATGGAGGAGTAAAATTTATTGAATGCATTCAATGTTCCTTGATTTAAAGACGCAATAAAATCTGGAGTCCTGTTGTTTGGGTATAGTAAATAATGTGCAAAGTATCTCTGGGGTGGGAAATCAGTGACCTCAGTTATATGGGAAGATTGAAACTTCCGTTGAAAATCCCTGACCAGTAAACCATGGAAAAAGCCAAGTCTTTGGCTTATGATCTGCAGAGGCTACTGGTTTCCTGGGAGCATTCTACTATGCCTAATTTACTGTATGAGGTCCAGGATTATAGTGGACTACGAATAAAGCTGTATATTAATGTACACTATATTAAGTGTTTCATAGCTGAGATTTTTAAAAACTGTTATTTTCCTGCAAGTTTATAGTAAGCTCTTGTTGAAATCAGCTGTTAAATATTCGCACCAGAAAATGAGATTTGCCTTGTTTCGGTTTATCTGGAGTTATACAAAATTTGTGAACTACTTTTATTACTTTGCAACTACTGGGTTATAAACTTGGATTAGTTCTATAGGATTTGGTATATGAGTTGACAGATGTGATATATGATGACACTTTATCTTCTACTGCTTACACATACTAGTTATTGGGAAAGGATGGGGACAGTTCATATTAACCACAAGATGGGATTTCAGTTGCTTGCCCAAGTGTCTCTCATTCATTCGTTCATTTGCTATCAGTTATAGCAGATATATTGCTTTTTCAAGCCTGTCACACCAATAAATCATTACAGATTGTATGCATTTGTACAGTGCCAAAGTGTAGCATGAATTTTAAAGGAAATCTCCTATTTTCTTTTCAATCAGATGAGCAACGTGAAGAGACTACAGCCACGGCTCAGTGCTATTCTTTTTAAGCTTCAGTTTGAGGAGCAGGTGAACAACATCAGACCTGACATCATGGCTGTCAGCGCTGCCTGTGAAGAGATAAAGAAGAGTAAAAGCTTTAGCAAGCTGCTGGAACTAGTGCTGTTAATGGGAAACTACATGAATGCGGGTTCTCGGAATGCACAGACCTTTGGATATAATCTCAGCTCCCTATGTAAAGTGAGTTTTGAAATGTCCATGTCGAGTGTTACATTCACTTTTTCATTTGTTTATATTGCACTGCTTAAATATATGGTTTTGATGTCTTTCAGGGAGTTAATTTTTTTGGGCTTTGTAATTCTTAGCATTAGTTGATCGTTTGAACAATACAGCTAATCTGTGTACAGTCATCTTGAGACTGTCATGCTTTTAAACTTTCAGCAGATTCCATATTGAGGGAATAATAATAATTTAAAACCAAACTCAACAACAACAAAAACCGAAACAACCAAAACAAACCAAAAAAAAACCAACCCAAAGAAACCATCTAAATACGGTTATGGAAGGACCATACCACTGTGATCATAGTAGTTTTGTAGTCTTACATGTCTAAGTCCTTCACATGTCACATTTTACTCTGTTTTAATAGTTTTGTTTTCTCTTTTACATACATTTTCTCTTTTCTGATTCTCTTTTGTTGTTGCTCAGTTTCATCAGTTTCCTGTTTCTTCTAATTCTCCTTACATTTTCACTCCTTTAACTTTTATATGAGGTATATACAAGAAGACACCTATACTTTCCCGAGTGTTAAATTATAATTGATTGTTATCCTAATTGCCTTCCCTTTGTTTAGTGTTGTGGGTTTTTTTTTTTTCTGTGCCCTCTGCAAGGTCACTGCAAAATCTTCACAGATTACACGTGTGTAATAGTCCTTACGAGAAAGGAATTATTTGGAAGTTTGTGTGTGCTCTTTGTCTTCTCTCAGCTTCTTTATCTTTTTACACAATGGAGAAAATACAATATGTTAGATTTATATTCTTTAAAATAATCACCTTTACTCTGCCATGTTTCAGAAGAATTCTTTCACGATGGTTCTCGAGTTTTTAATGCAATACCTATAACTTAAATATTAATAGACAATAAGCTATACCTTCCTTATTCTAAAGTAAACATTTAAGCATGCTTTAGCCACCTCCAGAAATACAACATAGGTGAAATTATTGAGTTAAATATACAATTTGTTGAGAAACATATTCAGAAGAAAGATACTAATGATTTTCTCTCCCATCGGGTACATTTATTTCTTATGTATGATTTCACAAGGTCTGGTTATATTCTCTGTATTTTTAATTCACAAAGGAACAAAAAAAATATACTTATGAAAATAATGTGAAGGTAATTGTTACAGGCACTTTGCAGAACAGGATCAAAATTCAGAAATTATCTTGAAGACATCATTTAAGATCTAGAAGATGAAAATTTTGAAGACTACTACGAAGTATTACCCCTAGGAAAGGGAACTGACATACACAGATAATTAAACCAGGCTATCAGTCCTGGCTAATGCTACATGGCTTTGATAACCTAGGATCTCATAGTTGCTTAGATTTGCATGCTTACAGGTTATTTAGCATTACAAGAGGTTATAACATTCTTTTGGAAAGGAAAGAATTCTCTTTTTAGTGTACCTTCTATGTATTATAAAGATGGTGATTATCTACTGGTTACTTCGTGCTGGTAAGGGTCTGACAAGTGAAGTCTTGTCTGAATTACTGCAGAAAATATATAGACTGCTGAGAATCCAGCTGATAGTAACATGCAACACTTCTAAAGAGAGTAAAAAGAATTTGGGTATATTTAGTTTACAAAAGAAATGAGAGTAAGATGAGGAGGACATAGCAGTCATTTTGTTATTAATTTATGATAAAGAAGTAATTTGAACATTTGTTTTCTATGTAGCTGGGGTAGGAGATTTGCTTGTAACAAACCAAGTTTGCTTAGAAGTTAAAGTAGAAGTTAAAGCTTTCTACCTGAAAACTAGTTAAGAACTTGATAGTGAAGAAGACTGTAGAAAGTTTTTGAAATTCATGTGTACTAATAATTCTCCAAGAGTCTCTCTGAGGCCAAATTAAGAGCTAAAATATGTAATATTTTGAACAGGGTATTTAGTTAACTAGTTAGGAAGTGTTTGCATGTTTCTTAGAATCATGGAATAATTCAGGTGGGAAGGGATGTCAGTAGGCATCTAGTCTAACCTGCTGAAGAGAAACACTCATCACTACCAATAGTCTGTGGGTGAAGTAGATAGACAGCTGTAAGGACCAAAAAAAGGTAATTTACCCTCTATTATTAAAATGCTTAGTACAGTGTGATTTTGATGTTGTATCATCTTATGTGATTAGAAGTGGTGATACTGGTTTACTCCTTTCAGGACTTCATTCAGTTATGTACTCAATGTGTTTCATTTGCGTAAGAAATGTGCAAGTAAAAAAAAAAAAAACCAACGAAATTCCAGTGACAAAGATTTCATGTATATTTGATTTGGCATCACTTCATGCTAGTTTATAAATACCAGACCATGATGCTTAAAAACTTCTCTAGGGAGAAAATAATGTCACCTTCGTTGTTGTTGGATATGAGCGTAGTGATGTCCCCACCCATGGCAACAGGGTTGGACTAGCTGGTCTTTAAAGGTCTCTTCCAAGCCAAAAACCATTCTATGATTAGGAAAGAAATACCAACTATTATAGATTTTGCTGGGAGGCAGAGCGGTTGTGTCCACCTTAGAGATTGTCTGTAAAAATTGAGATCTCTGCCTCTAGATATCCCAGGACAAGTGCAACCTACAGTCAATTACTTGTTCTTTTGGAGACTGATCGATTTTCAGAGACAATCATGGCAAGTTTGCGTTTACTCTCCTATGTGTATCGGGGTACTAGTCACCAGTTCCTAATTTCCCTCATCCAATTGTGGCCTCATTTAGGAAGCCCGTGAGTGCCCCAGGCCTTCACTGGTTATGAAATTGTGTCTTACACAGACAGATCACTTTGTCTGGAAACACGGAGGTAAAACTATGTACGTGCAATTTTGGGGGTTTTCCTAACTATGTGTAGTGTCTTGGTTAATGCTTAATCTCCTCTGTTCTGAGAATAATAAACTGGTTCAACTAGTAAAAATATTAGTATGAAACTAGAAAAAAAAACACCACCAAAACCAATATTCCTTCAAGACCCAAAACTAGAAAGCTGCAAATTGCAGACTGCTTAGCTCTCTGCACAGCAGTTTTCAGTAGAGGTTCTGAAAGCTTAAGAAATTTGCAGGGTCTTTTGTTCTTCAACGATGGTTTATGTAGTATTTGAAGAATATACAATTCATCTGCTCTTCTTCATTGGTGCCCAACTATGCATAGAGAACTATATGGACTATCCACTTTACAGAAGACAATTCCATACCTTGTCCCCTCCCTGCATCATGTAGAATTGAATTGTAATACTTGTTCTGCATCAGAGAACATACGTGCGTATTCTCAGAAGAGAGATATGATGTTGGTATGCTAATACTCAATCATTTATTAAATACTGATATATAAAAATTATCTGTGTTTTTATAACACTGGTTTGTTTTTAAAACTAACTTTTGTTAACTACATTTATTTTAAGCAGTGTCACATTGCAGAAATTTTGTGTGATGTTTCAGTTATTGAGACATTTCTCACTGAGATTCCCAGTACAGTAGAAGGAACTTAAAACACTGCATACAGTAATGACCCTAGAATATATTTTTTGGGTTTTGGTATGTATGTGTTCCATTTTCTGTTTATTTTGAAAATTATGTCTCACTTTATTATTAATACAGTTGTCTGAAGGAAAATATATACATTCTGGAAGAGTATATCTCATCATACCTATTAAAATAGTATCATTTTGATCTTTGAAAATAATCACTGACTTTTTACAGTGAAGTATGAAATAACCCTAACGATAACAACCATCCAAAATTCTCCATTTTAATTTATGTACAGTATGAAAAAAAGAAAATAATACACTCTAATTTGATTTTTAAATCAGATCAATAAAATGCCTTTCAAGTGATCTCTGAGGATACTGGGAAACACAAGAAGTATGAAAAAATATCTTTGTAAGAAACTTGCAACCATGGGAAAAACTGTGGTAATTTATATAAAAATAAGTAAATCTGTATGTATATTTAAATTGGGTTCGATCTTCCTTATTCAGAAGTAATCCTCATATAGCTCTGTTTCTGGTTTTGAACCCTCTTTGGAAAGGGAGGTATTCTAATTTTTCCTTTATGCCTTGTTGTTGTAGTTACTCTTACACATTGCTGATCGCTTGTGTTTTTCATGATAACTGATCTAAAGAAGTCTTGAAGTTGAAATAAACTAACCTGAGTTTTCTACTTGTTCAGTGCTAGTTGTAAAACTGCAACTAAAGATTTTTTCCTCCAATATTCAGATGTACAAGTCCGTGTGCGGTTGTGGCAGCCCCTTAGTATGTGTGCATGCTTTGTATGTGCCTATGTACCTGTGTACTTTTTCTGTTAAATCGTTTTATGCAGAAATAGTTTTTAAGCAATGAAGAAGCACTTCAATATGAGATGTTGTTTCCTATTTCTAAAAATCTCTCGGGCAATTTAAAGACTGGTTCAAACAACAGACTGTAACAGAAACCTATAACTGTTTGACGATTGTCAAATGTTAGTGTTTTTACACAAGTAGCTGCAAGTTTTAAAATGGCCAAGCTTAAAAATAATTTTGTATATATAACTGGTTCAGTAAGAAGAGTTTGAGATTGAGAATCTTGGAAGTCAAAGTTTTTAAAGATGAAGCCTATGAACTGCCCTATTGAGAGTTGATAACAAGAACTTGTACAGGCTGAGGTTGTAACTTCCACTGCATAAATATCATTAGGTTAGAGTTAGCTTCATACATAAGGAAGTCATGTCATGGAGTGGACATGTACATCACATATTGTTACATTTTGCTGATTTAGCTCTGATTTTTTAAAATTTACTTATTCACGCTTTCATGAGTCTATTCACGGTTTGGCAAATATTCCTATATTGCTTAGATAATCACATTTTAGAAAGAGAAATGTGTACTGGTTTTGAGTACAGAACTCAAATATTGCATAAAATTAAAAAATATTTCATGTAATGTTTCTAGGGATTTTTAGCAAGCGGGGAAATGAAACAGCCTGTTACTTAAGTTTTTCTTTAAAAGAGCTATACCAGTTCAACAGTTCGTTACCTTTCTTGGGTTCATAATTAGTAATATATATTTATCAAAATAGTTAGAAGTAATCTTTTTCTCAGTGTTTTAACGTATCTTTTTTTCTCTCTAGCTGAAGGACACAAAGTCAGCAGATCAAAAAACAACACTGCTCCATTTTCTTGTAGAAGTGTGTGAAGAAAACTATCAGGATGTCCTGAATTTTGTTGAGGATTTTCAGCATTTAGATAAAGCTAGTAAAGGTGTGTATAACTCACTAAAAGATTCGATTCTGAGTGTCTTTTATGTGAGATGATTTTTCTTTTATTCTTTTACGTGCGATGATTATTTTTTACTAAAGTTATTTTTAAAATGTACATTAATATCATAGATCAGTAATTTGAGCTGCTGTGAGTGGACTTGAAGATATCTATTGTTTGATCCTCCAATATTTGCTACAGGATTTCCCATTACGTTTTTTCTATCGTATCTTCTAGAATCACTGTCTAAAATAGATTTCTTTTGAAAGTTCTTTTCTATTACCAGATCTAAACGATTTCCAATTTTCAATTTTTTATGTGCTAAATGTAGTACAATCGCTCGGTGCCTTTTAATTCAGAAATGCAGAAAGGCTCTCATACCATCACTTTTTTTTTTTTTTTCCTAAACATAAATCAGAACAGTTTTGTCTTCCCTGTCTGTATACTTTTCATGCAACAGTAGTGGTGCAAGTCTGGAAAAACAAATTCCTCTTTTTATGGCTTCATCATGCAGCATAAAATATGGCAAATCTCAATATAAGCAGCAGCAGTCTTGGTGCAGTTGATTTCTTAATTAAAAGTGCCTTCTCCATATTTTATCATAGTTTAAGTAATTTAAACTGACTAACCATGGAGTTAGAAATTGATGCCATCTCAGCTCTGTCCTAGTATTGCAGGAAAAGATTGCATGGGCTGTCTCAGTTAATCATTTCTTAGTTTTTGGCAGTTTGGAGAATGTCACTGTTTATCTGTATTGCTTTTTACAGTGTCGCTCTTATGCCTCAATCAGTCTCCCTGCCACAAACTACAGCTTTGCAAAACCTGTGTCTGATAGAGAACTCGAGATAGCGGTCACTCACATAGAGTTTGCTTTCTGTTGGCATGGTTCTTAAAGTTCCCAATTTTACTTGGTGCATTATAGCCATTCAAAAGTTCAAGTATTTTTAAGCAGCTGTCAGATGTGTCAAGCCCTTCATCTAACTGTACTGGTAATAGAAGGAGTTTCTGCTGTGTATAAATTTAGCATTTTATGCATTATTTTCAGTGTTACCTGGACACTGATGTTTTAAAAAATTATTACTGCTGTGTCACTAACTGTATTTTGGTTGAATTTTGTGTATCAGCCAGAAAAACTGAAATGTTCATTATTAGAAGCCATTATTTTCATTGTAGACAGTCATCTTATATGAAGCTGCGGATTGTCTCCTGGAAAGCTTCTGACATATAAACCACTGACCATTCAAAGAGTAGCCAGTAAAATTATCAGTTAGTCCAGGCTTTCTGTTTTTTTGTGTTTTGTTGGTGTTGTTTTTTTGTTTTTTGTTAGGTATCTGCTATTGACTAGATAAATCTTTGATCTCAGTCAGTATGTTGTAGGATGGAAATCAATGACTAACAGATTAGTCTATCAGTGTCTTTGTTTATACTTGTTTCCTACCTGCAAAACTCCTTTTTGTCTTGGAAGACTCTTCATGCACTGCAATTTTGGAAAATCCAGCAGATCCCAAAGACTGCAGCTCATGAGGTTTATTTGAAAGCTTTTAATACTTTTGCAGAAGTAAACTTTTAATGGAGCAAGTTGATTTATGCGCACCATTTTTTGCACAGTAAATTTTTGATGAAGGGGATATTTTTGCTTCAGCTTACCAAAAGGTCAGTTCAAAAAAAAATCTGTGAATCTGTGGTTGTGATCAGCCATATCCAACATAATGGACTCACCTTGTCTGATGTAACTTACTGATATGCTGAAGAAGACAAGTTGACCAAGAATGATTCACATTGAGGTTTCTATAGTGAGCTGGGAAACAACAGGTATTGCAAGGCATCGTTATCGCTGCTAGGGAGAGTCATAGAGAAGTCATTAAAAAATCTTTCATCCTGATGATCATCTGGTCAAATATGTTTATTGCAGAGGAAATACTGGTGTGTTAGAACAGAATTAGGGTATTGAGGGCTTATTCCAAGGTACTGTACTTAGTGCTTAACAAGAATAATTTGTCCTGGATTGTATTTATTGGAGGCAAGCGAGACTTTCAGTGAATTTGGAAAACCTCTGGATCCAAAGGTTATGTCTAGGGGTTACGGGCTGCTGATATTACAAAAGGAAGAACGTCAGCCTGGGTTTTTTCTGTCATCCAATAGGAAGGTTCTCTTTACATATATGCTACTTTGTTGCTCAAAGTTGTTGGGTGAGGAGATACATAGTTCATTTCTGGTTTTGTATCATATTAATAGAATGTTAATTTTTTCTGAACAATACAGATTGTACTTTGTTCCAATATTTTGTTTCTAAATCCTTTTCTCTATCTTTTGTCCTAGCAAAGGTTAGGGTCTTGTAGAAGTGGTGGAATACCATTGACTTCATGGTTTCACTGAACTTTGTTCTCTGAAGTAATTTTTAAAAGTAATTCGCAAGAATAAATCAATGAAGTTTGATAAGAATATTTGTTTCTCCCATACCTTTGTTGCAAGCTGGTTTTTTATTGAGCTCTTTTTATTTCCTGTCCGTATGCTTATTTCTTCAAATACAATAATTTCACATTTCGTATGTGACATAAAGATATTTGCAAGTGCCTTTTAAAAATCAAAATTAACAGAAAAATTTAAGTTGAACACACTGTATAAAAATGGAACTATACTATGCATTTATTGGTTTTGCTTTGATCACCATCTAGTGATTATTGAGTCTTCTACAAACTTCTTAAAACAAGTCACTTAAAATATGCTTTTTTAGAATTCTTCCTTGACATGACTTTTCTTGTATCAGGCCCATTTGTAGCATACCTGGTATTGTTGTTGGGTTTTGTTTTGTACTGGCTCATTCTTAAAACTTCTCTCTCAGGTTATTTCTGATTCAAAATGGTGAACGTTAGAACATTACAATGTTTAGCAACTCATTTTTATTCTTTTTAGAAGAAACGTTCTTGCTCTGTTCATTGCGTTAAATACTGTCCAGTAACTGTCGTACAGTAAGCTGTTAACATAGCTTGCAAAACTTTAAAGGCAGTGACAAGGTCTGTAAGTTGTGCAGCTAACGTGTTTTATAGTACTTTATAAATGACAAAATTCACCATATGCAAATTAGAATAAAATACATTTTTTTTTCAAATGTAACTATTACAAGCAAGCAGCAAGGGACATGTGACCTATGCACTTGTAGTTTACTTGAGGATTTTTTTTTCTATTATGTGCTGAAGTTTTGGGTTTTGCTTTTGTAATACTAGAAGTAGGCTTAATTCACTGTTACAGTACATGAATTAAAGATACCTTTCTGCTTTGAAGTATAACAAATCCTGTTTTTTAAGTACTCTTAGATCAGCAGGAGGGACTTTCATTGTAGCTAATGAGCTTACTGATATGACAGTTCCTGAAGATTCATGTAATTGAAGCTGTCTCTTCTTTTAAACATAATGACTTTCCTGCTTTTCTATTAGCGTTCCAGACAAGAAATATTTTGTTAATTTAGTCCACTTTACTAATTTCTTATTTTCTGGTATTCTAATGATTTATATTGATTTATGCAGGCTGCTCTTTTATTTGATTGACTCTAATTTACACAGACCTTACAGGTAACAGTGTATACAGTCTTCTTTTCATATTGTAATAACAACATAAAACTGCAGGTTTTCTTTCCTCTAAAAGTCATTAACTCATTGTTGCTTTGCAAGTAACTTAACCCAAGTAATTTAACAGTTTTCTTGTTTTTGAAACTTTATTTAGGTTTTTTCATAGATAATTCTTTTTTTTTTTAAGCTAGGCACCAAATTGTAAATGTGAAGTTTAATCTATACTCATTAAAAACCAGGACACTCCCACCTTCAACATCTAAAAATTAGGACAGCATGAGAGAACAATATTTTTTTCCTATTACAGAATATGTGAAAGTCTATGGCAGATTTCTCAGTGCTATTAAATAACATACTTTCTGTTATGGATTGCTCGGGCTTTTTTTTTGTCTTAGGTTGCAAATTCACAGGATGTATTTTCAGGTAGTCAGGATTATTGTGTTTGTTTGTGTGGGGTTTTTGGTACTTTCAGACAACATTACCAACTTCATGAGCTATTCTATGCTGTACTATACTCAGTCATTACTGAAATCAATAGATGGTTTCACTATCCTGCAGATTGCACAAATTGCCAAGTTCTTATAGCAGACTCATAGTGTGGAAAAGTAGCCTATTCAGAGATTTACTTTGAAAACAGTTTGTAACTAATGTGGTAACAATTTCATCTTAATTATGCCTCTTTTTGAGAATTTTTTTTTTTAATGCCAAGGGTTGTGATTTTTGTGGGGGTTTTGGTGTTTGTTGGTTTTTTGCTATGTATGGAATGTTTTTATGCCTTAAAAGGTAGTTCTCAAGCTTGATGGCTGTGAAGAATAACCAGGAGACTTGCTACCAATCAAAGCCATTTCTAGAGGTCCATTCTTAAAATTCTGTATCTGTTACCTGAATTTTCTTTTTTGGTGGCTCTTCAGAAAGAGAGTAAAAAGAGTTCTTCAGAGTATTGAAAAAGGAACTGTATCCTTCATTTTCAGATGTTAATTTAATTAACTCAGCTATTAGGTAGCTTTACTTATGGTATACAGTTCATCTGTATTTTTGTTAGGTTTTTTTATGTGTAGGTTTATGAAATACAATTGAAAGTACCTATTCAGAGATTTCCAGGAATCGCAGAGAATAATGTGACAAATGGCTCGTGTTGCAACTTTCTGGTACACACAGGCCTGTAGCTCAAAATCTAACAGTAATAGTCCCAAAATGTCAGGAATGATCATAACATTCAAAACACACAGTTTATCCTCCAAGTGAAAATCGCTCTGTTACTTGTACCCATAAGAACCTCTGGTTCCTTGGTATGTGATCCTGTTGGTTACATATCAGGACATGACCCAAGGGAGGTAACAAACTTGTTATGCCTTGGTTTATATGGAAATAAGCCAATGTGTGCTTTATAAGAGCTACTGAATACTCTTGTAAGTCAGTCTAGAGGCATATAATTCTATAAGTATTCCTTATATCAAGTGGAAAAATCTTAAAAGAAATGTGGACTTAATTAGAGGAATTTTATCATAGTAAAGAATTTGATTTTATGTCTCATGGAAAATTGCTATCAGAGTTGGAAAAAATGAGCATTAGTCAAATAACTGTATAAAAAATGCAATATTTAATTTTGTAAAGGAACTTGCTCATTTGGGGAACAGTTGTACTCGTGATTTCTAAAGATTTACTGTTACTAGGAGTAGAAATGCCCCAGTAAAATGAGGTGACGAGACAAAATTAACATCTGTCATTAGAAGAGGGTTAGAAAACCACAGTCATGAAGAGGACTAAAGTATGTGTATGGGGGTAATAAAGAAGAGAAAGATATTTCACTTAATTAGATTACCTCAAATACAAATTAGTTTAGAAAATTAGATCAATGTGCCTAACCGTCAAAAGAGTAAGGTTACAGAATTGCCTTCTTGAAATTTGTTTTCCTTGGTGGAAAAAAAGCAACTGTGTGCTTTAAGATGGAGTTAGATTGCTTATAATAATGATTATTTAAATGTGGCACTCAAAATAGCAAATACTAAATTTTATGGCTCAAGAGATAAACAGAAATACGAATTGAAGTTTTGGGTCGATTTGGCTTTCAAACAAGACTCGTATTAACTGTAAAGTAATGGTATCAGCCTTAAAATAGATACTGAAGTAGAACAAATTGATGACAGACAAAGAATTCCATATGGAAAAAGGGTTTTGAGATAACATTGTTTAAAAACAACAAAAACATTTTTAAAGTGATCTTTTTTTCTTGCTTTTTGTTGTCAAGACTGTGAAAATGTGATGTTTTTAAGCAATTCATTTTACAACATTATAGAGCACTAAGCAACAGTGGAAGTTATGAAGTAAGTATTTGTCTATGAATGCAGTACTTAGATTAGAAGTATTTTAAGCTCTAAATTGTGCGAAAGATTCTTCTACATGACCAAAATAGCATATTANTTTTTAGCAATTCATTTTACAACATTATAGAGCACTAAGCAACAGTGGAAGTTATGAAGTAAGTATTTGTCTATGAATGCAGTACTTAGATTAGAAGTATTTTAAGCTCTAAATTGTGCGAAAGATTCTTCTACATGACCAAAATAGCATATTATTTTGTGGCTGCTATTTTTTGAAACTATTTGAAGATAATTTGTTTTTTAATCTTGAAAATCTTAGGCTAAAAATTTATGTCTATTTACCAGAAATGTACTATTTAAGACATAAAATGTGCCACTTCAGCATTTAAGATACCATACCAGGAGCATTAAATATTTGCAAAGGGAAATTTATGGTGGTGTGGTTTAACTACACATTTAAATATTTCTACAATTTTGTGTTTATTCAGGTTTTTTTGCACCCATGTCTATATCTGTAATGAATCAACAACTCTTGCTCTATTGGGACACAAGTTCTACATTGACATACTACAGACTTGCCATATTCCTGTCTGAATTTATGATTTTATAATAAATTGAACTTATTGGAAATAAGTTCACCTTCTGTGTGTTGTTTTTTTTTTTTGTCTGAGTACTTTTCACTATATAAAAATTTGGGGTTTAAAAGATGATGGAACATACACAATACTGTTATATACTTATTGCAAATAACTTTTTGTCTTAATGTTCGTAGCTTTAAGTTGTGCACAATACTGCTATCTGGCAAGTAATTTTAAGATACAATTATGCAATGAACTGCTGAAATATGAGTGAAGTATTCTAGTTCCCTTAGGGCATGGAAGTATATGCATCTCTTGCAAGCATGAATTAGCAAAGTGAATATTAAGCGTTTGAGTATTTGCACATTTTTACCAAAACAACACTTAAGTTTGTTATACAATATTTAAGTATGTCAGTAGTCCATGAAAGTAGCTTTCTTTATCATCTTCCAGTGATCCAACAGTTAAATATCATGGCCAATACCTGGTATAGTCCTTGAGCACCCAGTTATTAAAACATGTAGACAGATCAGGATTCACATAAAGCTGTACAATACTTTTAATTTCATATTGATTCAACTGGGTATAAATATCTGGATGTTACTGAAAGATTTCATTGCTGTATAGCGTTTTAAGAGACAGTGAGGTTAAGACAAATAAAAGTTTATTGATAGTCTATAGAGGAAACGTAGATATCTACTAAAAGACAAAGAAAAATGTCAAATGGATTATGTAGAAATCAGTTGCAAAAGGAACTTTA
This sequence comes from Pampusana beccarii, assembly GCA_013399365.1. Taxonomy (NCBI): domain Eukaryota; kingdom Metazoa; phylum Chordata; class Aves; order Columbiformes; family Columbidae; genus Pampusana; species Pampusana beccarii. The sequence continues at coordinate 834,109 of VWYH01008689.1, forward strand.
AAATGGCAGAAAGGGCAATGGAATAGAAAAGTTGAATACATTGTGCAGATGTATAGACTCTTGAAAGTGAGAAAACTTAATTATAATGAATAGGGAAGTGTGGTAAGTGCATATATATATACATATATGTATATATATATACACATATATATATGTATATGTATATATATGCGTGGGTTTGTGTATCTCACTACCTATGTATCTATCTCAGCAAGCCAGAGATTGTGGTGATGGGATTGTGGAGAATGCTGATAAATCTGGCTGGTTTTGAACTTTCATTTTAAACTTCGCTAGACTGCTATTCATTAACATTTCATGCTAACTGTTCCTTCTTAATCATTATTAATTGCTATCACTGTGTATTCCAAGCACTTAGTTATTAACAAGCATACCCTTCATTAGCTGGGAACATAGAATCCAGTGCAGCCAGCGCAGCGCTTCGTGCTGCGGGTCCCCACGGGTCGAGGTGATGAGGCTCAAGGGCTCTTCTTCCTCTTCCCTCCTCCTAGTTTGATTTCTTCTTTTATAATTCTGTCTCTTGGCAGCTTTTAGACCACCACCGCACCGTATCACCTTGTGCTGTGCGATACTGGGGGATGTTGCTTGGCCGTTTTTACCTCTTGCCTTTGCAGCTGTTTCTTTCTTTCAATATCAATCCAAGGATGAATAACTGACCATCGGTGGCTTGTTTGTCATTCAGAGGTTTCTGTTTTCAGCTTGCCTATATTTTCAAGTTCTGAGCTTAAACTGTGCACTGTAAAAAGAAAGATGTGGTGTCAGGCCGCATTTCACCCAAGACGTTCCCAAAAGAAGTTGACACATGTCTAGTACGCCAGGGCTCTTGTGTAAGTAGTAAAGGGCACACTTAGGCTAAGGTCTGAAGCATATTCCTACTGATGATAGTACGATGATTGCTGGGCAACTGGGTACAAAAATGCTTATGCATTGTTTACCAGTTAAACTGCATTAGACTGCTCATATTTGAATTTGAGTTCGAAATAGGAGAAAATAAATTAAATGCTACTTAGAGAGCTGCTTCTTTCGTGCGTGCAACTGGAGTCTGCTTTGGCTACAGCAAGTTCAAGGGCTCAGGCATCGGTGGCGTTGTCAGAGTTTTGGGGAAAAAAGGATTTCATCAAGAGTATTGTATACTGTTACATACACACCAAAAAAAGAAAAAGAAAAAGGGGAGGGGGGTGCAAAAAAGGTAGAAAATGGCTGTGGAAGGCAAGAGAAAACGTGACCTTGGGAGAAATAAAGCATAAATATTGTATTTTCAGTATTTTGTGACACCAAATGAGTGTATCCAACCAGACCTTATTCCACCTTCTAATATTTTGCCTCTGGAATATCCCTTCATTAGTGCTCTAAACCATCTTAACAATACAGGGATTTTGTTGTTGTTTTTTGGGAGGTTTTTTTATGCTATATTTTGTCATTTAACTTTATTTTTAAATGCTACATCAATAATACATTGGCAATTTAAAAAAAAATTATTCTGTAAACTCTGTCCATCAGGCCAGTATGAAGTTCAAATTGCAAAATCAATAATATATTTTCAGATTCTTGTTTTTTTATATAATATGATATCGTTTTCTGCATCAGACTTGTTACTGTCACTCTCCTCAGAATACAGGGACCAGAACAGCACAAGGGATGCAAAACATCTATAGGCAGAGGAAGATTCTGTTGACATGGAGATTGCAACCATTCAAGAATACTGTCATACAGGGTGGGCAGCACGTAGGATTTCTGAAATATCTGTTGAAAAAAGTAACAGGAGGTTTACAGCAATATAAATGAGAGAGCACACAAGTAGTAGCATTTTGCTTTGGAGAATTATCTCTAGGATTTGAGATAAAAGAGGTGTAGTCCCAAAACTAGATGAAATATTGCTTTAATTTTAAGCAAGAATAATGATCTGGGGATGGGGGGGAGGAGAGAAAAATGTCTCCATAAAAATTTGTTGGAAGAAAAAATTCAGAGTACAGTATTCTCATATTGTAAATACAAGTTTCCATTTCTGCATTCTGAGATAACTGAGATACGGAACTAGAAGTTTAATAAATGCATGTTTTAGTAAGTATATGTTTTACCAAGTTTTTCTGTGGCTATAGTAATGTTGTGCAACTACAGAATATTTAAGAAACTGGGAGAAAAGAGTGATTTGGACAATTACACATGCTTTTGTCTGGCCTTAGTGATATGAACATTCATAGAGGACAGAATAATCAAACATGGAGGTTAATGAGAGTGGCATAAAATGAAAGTGAATTTATTATTAGTAGACTAATCTGCTATTAGTTTCTTTCTTTTTATTGACACATGAAATCTGTGTTGACTTCAGCAAAGCACTTGATATTCTGTAAAAGGGGAGAATATTCACTAGACTATAAAGTGGAAGAAGCATAAAGTACTGTCTAAAAGGAACATGGCAAAATGTTTATTATTGAACCAATGGGCATATCTGACAAAGCGTTAGATAGTTTTGCCAGCCGAGGGGGGAACGGGTTGTCATCACTGAATGATCCCTAGGAAACAGGGTAAAAGAAATGAAAATCGATAGTATGAAGTACAAGATCAGGCATCTTGATACTGTTATAAGAGCTTTGGTCAAGAAAAAAACATTGTTTTATTGTAAGATAATCAGATAAGATATTTCTAGTAGAACTGTAGAAATAGTAAAGTAAACATTAAAAGGCCGCGTGAGTCATCACCTGAAATACTACGGAGAAAGGTTTTGAAACAGGAGCAGGTGAAGAGACTTTTGGAATAACCATGGTATTGGAAAACCTGAATCAGGAGAGGAAACCTGAAAAACAAAGTTATTTTAACCATGAAATCTAATTATTGCCTATAAAAATATCAAGAGCCTTTTTGAAATAGGGGTATGAGAGTTCAGAGGATGTAACTGAGAGTGTTCGGGTACACGTGTTGTATTCAATGAACTTGGGTTTGTGGACTCACTAACATTCAAATCTCCAGTCTTTGTTTCCAAACTATTATATGAGTCGCTTCCTTCAATTTGGCTTGGGTTTATATCGGAATCCTCCCAGGATTAGCAGATAAAGTTAGGGATTTTTTTTTTTCCTCTTCTGCTATTCTTCTATGTCTCTTCAGATTTTATACTATGTCTTCTAGAGGGGCACGACGGAAGATTTGCAGTTCTTTCATGTGATCTTTTTGTTGAAGAGCTGCTCATGTTTACAGATTAGATTTTTTTCATCTGTCTTTCACTAAATTGGAAGTTGCAAAGACAGTGGTACCAAGGTAATACCAGCATATTGTGAGCTAGCCTCTGCATGAGGCTGTCACCAGAAATATAGCCTTAAAGGAAAATCTATCTGACAATTGTGCACTGCTGAAATCAAAGGAATGTTGAATATTTGTATTCAGGAACAGCTTAAGATCACGCCAGAGTAAAATAACCCTTCAGAACAAGGTAGAGATGTAAAGATTCTTGATCAAATATGTAACTGTTCGAGGTCAAAAGAACTGAAGTAATAGAAATATAAAATTGGTTTTGTTGGAAGCAAGAATTCAAAAAACTCTTGTTTACAAGCTGTTAATCAACTCTAGGCCCTGAGTTGGTTGGTAAAAGGATGCACCTGTTAGTCAACTGCTACCTACAGTTGATATAGAGGGTGTTTTCCTGGTGTTCTTTTTCTTTTTTTTTTTGTTTGTTTGTTTTTAGACCTGTGTACTTGCTAGGTCTCATCATTCTGACATTTTGCAAGTGTGTCACTTTAATTTTATGCTGTGAACTCGTTTTATGCAAGACAAACTACATTGTGAAGGGTCCTATCAAGAGATTAAGCACAAGGCACTACAGTCTGTGTTTCTTGGCAGCTTCCGAAGTAAATCAGTGTCTTAAAATTATGTACCTATCCTCAAAGACTTCTTATGGCAGCAGAAGTATGGCTTTATATTAAAATCAGGTTTGTTTTAGGAACCTGTGAAGACTGAAGCACATCTGTAGTCAACATTGTCAGCTTCTAATTTTAGCTCTGCTTCCCAAAGAGGGCGGTTTCTTAACTACTGAAGCCAACTGACCTACCTGGTGATGATCTGCCAACTCTACCATTCAACAGGAAGACAGTGGTTTTGAGTAAAGAGTGGGTTTTAAAAACCAAATGATGAGTTATAAGTTATAATATGAACATAAAATTACATTCCCTTATTCTTTTTAGGAAAGTTGATTGTCTCCAAATTGTGGGGGTTTTTTTGTTTTTGGTTTTTTTTTGTTTGTTTGTTTTGGTGGTGGTGGTGGTTTTGGTTGGTGTTTTTTTTTTTTTTTTAAGTTTACACTACCATCTTAACAGGTTGCCATTGATCACTTTATAGTTTTGTTAACCTTTCTGCTATGAATGGGATTGTAGTTGCTATGCACCATTTTACTCTAGTCACTCTGTCAGACTTTTATGAGAGAAAGCTGTGTTCAGTGTGTGTATCTTGTATTTTCCATCACATAACTCTACTCAGAGCATGAATTCATGGATCCACTACGGGTCTTACTACTAAGGTCACAGGGCCGCAAACTTTCTTCAGAGATTTTTTAGATAAAGGTTAAAGCAGCTTTACCATTATAGGTACAGCATATTATGAATGAAATAAATAAAGAAAAAAGAAGGAAAAAAAATCAAGTCATTAGACTAAAATTCAGAGTATGTTCTTATCTATATATGTTGTTCCTATGGAACATATTTACATGTTAAGTTTAGGTCATAAACAATCAGGAAATAAATCTTAACTGGTTTCACTAATGTAAGTTCAACATAGAATACATGCTAACAGGAGTTATCCTCAGGTTATTACTTATCATCTTGATATTTTAATAATCTGTTTACAGATCAAGTGTTCAACATCCATGCATTTATTCGAATGGATGAAAGTTGCGTTTCTCTTTTTCTGATACAGAAGATTTGCGCGTTTTCTCCATCCTTCTATAAATCCCTGATGTTTCATCTCTACTCTTTTTCCTAGGTCTGTGTTTCGCTCTGCCAAACTCTCTCAGGTGCTTGCCCTTCCCTCCAGCTTGTCAAGCACTTTCGCTCTGACAAATTCTGTTGGGTTTTTTTGTTTGTTTGGTTGGTTTTTTTACCAGGCATTGTGCTTTAAAACTGAGGAATTGAGTCTTAGGTTTCGTGCATAGGTGTTTAATAGTCCCATTTTCTCTGTGTTTTCAGGGTCTTATTTTCTTTATGACCTTTCATACATATGTCCTTCTTTTCTTCTTTTAGCAGAATGAGATTGAAGAAAGTTTAGTAGTTCTTGGAGTAGCTTCAAAACTTGTCCTTTGGTTAATCAGAAGACAGACCAGCATACATGTATGTCAGGTTATTTAAAACAGAGTGTTAATTGCAGTGCAAAACCTTAAGCATAAAAAGAAAACAAAATGCAGTGTTCAAACAGCATACATGTAATTAGAATATGGTAACCACATAAGTGAAGGGAGCTGAGCGTTGTAGAATGACACCTCTCCCCTCCATCTTGTAATTTATTTGTTCAGTGTGGTTTTATTTCAGAATTAAAAATGTAGTGTGCTGATTTGGATGAGCTTTTAACTCATGTATTTTACAAACAATGTTTCTTGTTTGAGGTGTTAACAGAATGAATGTTCTGTATTTTAGTCTCAGCAGAAAACCTGGAGAAGAGCCTGAAGCATATGGAGAGACAACTCCAACAGCTTGAGAAGGATTTGCAGACTTTTCCAGTTCCTGAAGATAAGCACGATAAGTTTGTAGCAAAAATGTCAATATCCTTTGGAGTACTTTTGAAAAAAGAAAAAAAAAAAAAAAGCAGTAATTTAATTGCATTACTTTGCATTACTTTTGACTTTACATTTCTTTGCACAACTTCCGTCTAATCTGCAGCATCTATTTTTGAAAAATACAACTTTTTCCCCATAAAACTAAATACATGAACAGTCCAATTAAAGGATTCATCTGTAGTGGACAGACTGTGGAGAAAAGTGCTTACTGTCAGGTTTTATGCTGCGTATAAGTTTCTTAACTTAGTGAGAAGTAGTTATAACGAGAATGTTAAGCACTTCACTTTAGTGTTAAATGATTTTTTAAATCTGAGAATATCTTAGGAAAAGATGTCTGTCACCCTGTGTTTGTTTTCTGATGTATACATTTCCACTGTGAATGTTTTTGTATATGCAACCACAGAACCAAAAAATTCCTTTTCTCATTTCACAGAATCATAGTATGTTAGGGATTGGAAGGGACCTCTGAAGATCATCTGAAGATAATCCCCCCACCAGAGCAGGAACACCTAGATGAGGTTACACAGGAAGGCATCCAGGCAGGTTTTGAATGTCTCCAGAGAAGGAGGCTCCACAACCTCCCTGGGCAGCCTGTTCCAGTGCTCTGGCACCCTCACTTTGAAGAAATTTCTTCTCAAATTTAAGTGGAACCTCTTGTGTTCCAGTTAGTACCCACTGCCCTTTGTCCTATCATTGGTTGTCACCGAGAAGAGCCTGGCTCCATTCTCGTGACACTCACTCTTTACATATTTATAAACATTAATGAGGTCACCCCTCAGTCTCCTCCAAACTAAAGAGACCCAGTTCCCTAAGTCTTTCCTCATAAGGGAGATGCTCCACTCCCTTCGTCATCTTTGCTGCCCTGCACTGGACTCTCTCCAGCAGTTCCCTGTCCTTCTTGAACTGAGGGGCCCAGAACTGGACACAATATTCCAGATGTGGTCTCACCAGGGCAGAGTAGAGGGGAAGGAGAACCTCTCTCAATCTACTAACCACCCCCTTTCTAATACACCCCAGGATGCCATTGGCCTTCTTGGCCACAAGGGCACAGTGCTGGCTCATGGTCATCCTGCTGTCCACCATGACCCCAGGTCCCTTTCCTCTACGCTGCTCTCTAACAGGTCACTTCCCAACCTATACTGGAACCTGGGGTTGTTCTTGCCCAGATGCAAGACTCTACACTCGCCCTTGTTTTATATTTCATTAAATTTTTCCCCTCCCAACTCCCCAGCCTTTCTAGGACTCGCTGGATGGCAGCACAGCCCTCTGGCGTGTCAGCCACTCCTCCCAGCTTGGTGTCAGCAGCAAACTTGCTGACAGTGCACTCTATTCCCTCATTCAAGTTGTTGATGAATATATTGATTATATTTTTTATATATGTATATAATATATTGATTAGTACTGGTCCCAATACTGACCCTTGAGGCAGTCCACTATATATAGGCCTCCAACTAAACTTTGCCCCATTTATTTATTCCAAACCCTACAGCCAACCTCCCTGCTTGCCTCCCTCATAAGAAGTCTTTGTGAAAGGAAGATACTTAATTAACAAAGATAAAAACCCATTCTTTTACTTAAACCTCCCTACCAGATGATGGTCATATGTGCTTGGGACTAAGACTAATCTGGAAGCAGAAATATCAGCAGATAGAGAGTCAGGTAGAAATTTCCTCTCCAGGCATGGTAAGGTAAGGTTGTTCCCCAGCTCAAAGACACTTTTGCTGTGTACAAAGGCAGGGGGACTCGGGAGACAGTCCTATTGATTAATCTCATACTCATAAAAGATGACAAAGGACCCTGAGGCCAAGTGGATGTACTGGTTCTCGCTACATTGGGGCCAGTTTCTTCTTCAGTAGACTATCTGCAAGCAAAGTGTTTACAACTTAGCTTTAGGCCTTCTCTGGACTCTGTGGGCTATCTGTAACCTTGCAACGTTGCTACTAATTTTTCATAAAGTTGGGTATTTTGTTGGTGAGGTTGTTCTGTTTGTTGTTGTTGCTCGCTTTTTTTTCCAGCTCAATGTGTTTTTGAGAGATATGTTGCAACCCACCAGCATGGTGTCTCTATAGTGTGAAATGTAAGTTTTGTCCCTGAAGAAGCCAGTAGCATAACAGGAGAGCTAGGAGAAGGGATCCTGAAGGCAAGAGATAAACTATTGCTAGGAAGTTAAAGGAAAACATATCCATCATAGCTTTCTCACAAATGTTGCTAGGACTATGCAAAGTCTGTGTTTGGTTAAGAAAATGATGTATGGTCTAATAAGTTAGGAATGAAAAGCACGTATTAAGAAATAAAACCTGTGAAAAAGGACAGACTATTCTTAATCCAAAATAGTCATGATGCTGGCATTCAAAATACCCTATAACCTTTCATTTTTAAGCTGAGGACTAGAGTTTGAAGTAACAGATAATTTAGTATACAGCTTTCTTTGGAGATGTGGTTATAAAACTTCCATACCTATAAAACAGACATGAAAGGAATTAACAAAGTTCAGTTGAGAATGCGTGAAGAACACCCTGAAAAAATTAGCTTCACTTGAGAAAGAGAACATGGGAAAAGTAAGCTGAGGAATAAATAGGTACTTCTATGCTAATATCAAAGATCTAAAATTAAAAAAAAATATTATGTGGTGTGCCTCATTTTCCTTTGTGTTACTGATGTGTTGGGCACTTCTGAAACTTCTTGCCAGGGAGTAGAATATTGTGCTATAAGGTTATAAATAGTGTTTAGGAAGATTAAGTCACAGTTGTAGAGAAGTAGTTTGAAAAGTTAAAATATAATAGAAGTCAGATCGGCTAAATAGGCAGACCTTGTAAATAAATAACTTTTTTAGGGATTGAAATTCCATTCCTGGATTTGAAGAGCACTAGAGCAGTTTACTGATTGCTTTAAGGATAGCGATCATCTTAGGAAATGCAAAGGGTGGTATAGATGTCATCTTTCTCAAGCATCTCAAAAGCTACAATCCTGCCAAGGAAGACTTAGATTATCAATGTGTACCAAGAAGATAAGCCACGCCATAAAGCTAAATTTGTTCTTTGCATCAGTTTTCTCTGGGGAGAACTTCAGCTGACCCCACTCTGCAATATTTTGAGTGGAAGGGTGATCTCAGATGAAGGAATCAGTGGAAGCTTTTTTTAAAGGAGAATTTAAAAGGAGTAGCAGTAAATCCCCAGGAGTAACCAGTGGTCACAAAAGGCTTGAAAAGATTTGAAAATGAACTCAAATATAAGCTGGAATACAGATTCCTACAAGAACTAAGTTACCCCAAGACACCAAAGGAATCAAAGCTGAAAAGAAGCACTTGAGTTTTTTTTAAAAGGGCTGCAAGGAGCAGCTGAGATGTGGAGCAGTAAGTCTGGCTTCTGTACCAAGAAAACTGATGAAGACTGAGTAAAACCAGAACCAACACCTATATATGGGAGATATAATATGATGGAGGAGAGTCAATGTGGGTTTTGTAAAGAGAAACCATCCCTCGCAGATTTCTTACAGCAAGCAGTAAAGGTAGGACAGCCAGTAGAGCACAACTGAATTTCCATGCACCTTTCAGCAAGGTGTATTAATAAAGTCTTGCTAGAAAATAAATTTCTTAGGTCAAAAGTAGAATGATTTTTTCTCAATTAATACCTTAAAAGAAAAAAAGGGGAAAAAACCCTCATGTCACTAAGGAGATAACTTGCAGATGCTGAAAAAAGAACAAGTCAACTTCAGTGATGGAGTAATAGATTTGGAGGAAAAACATTACATCAGAACAATTGAGAACAATTGTAGCTAAGAGCAAGCAGAAAACAAATAAGTTACCTTAAAAATCAGTAATAGTCTTGTATTTTGAGTGCTTCCATCACACCATCTCAAAAAGTATACTGTATACCTACTCATGGAGCAGAGTGGTGACAATGATCAGCAGCAGGCAATAGTTTCTCCATCAGGGATATTTTAATAGATTAGCACTCTGAAGGTGGAAAATCAAAAAAGTTAGGAAAATATAGTAAAAATACTTGTAATTTTGTATGCCATACAAGAGGAAAGCTGGGAGCATGTTCACTGTGTCTTAGTAACAGCCAAGGTTCATCCCATGCAAAATACTGTCCAGCAAGTTAAAATGTAATAACAGAAATGTTTTCTTACACAAGAGACAATTAAACTGTTGCATTTGCTTTTAGGATGTTCTAAAGGCGGAAAATGAAAATCAATTTTGTGTAAGACTTAGATAGTTAGCTAAAAGTAGCACGTCTGGAGCTATTAAACACGGTAGTCCAGAGGTAGCTTTAGCTCAGAAAAATCACTAGCTTGCTAACTGTTAGAAAGTAAATACTACATCAGTTGAATTATCACACTATGCTTAACAAGTTTCCTTCTTGTCTTCCCTAATCATTGGGTATTGACTACTGTCAGAAACAGGTGAGATGAATATCTGGTCTTACTCAGAATAAATTGGTACAGGTAAAAGTAGCCATACTTCATATTTCATGGTATTAGACCGTACAATTTACAGTATTTTGAATAGTAAATATCATGAACAGGAATAGTTTGCCCTTACCTACTACCTCTCCCAGCAGACGGGCAGTAATTCCACAACAGTGAAGTTGCATATTACTTCCAGTAAAGTCTGTGAACACACTAATTAAAGAAGCTCCCATTTAGAAAAACAGGAACTTCAATAAATTACGAAGCAAAAAATGTTTGATGTAAAGGTTAGATAATCCTGCACAGCTTGATGAAGCCTGGACCTGTCTTCACTTTTATTCCTATGACAAGCAAAGCTGAATGATGCTGATGCCATGAAAGGCATGCAGCTCATAAAAAGAAACCAGCAGGAAATCTGAAAAAGGAAGGATGGTGCTTTGTTGGAAATAATTTTTCATCCTGAGTACAATTAGGCTCCATGGACAAGCAGGCTATTACATCCTGTCGCTAAATATCACAACCCAAAGGCCCCTAATGAACTGATTAGCATTCTTGTTTCTTTAGGACGTCAGATATATGCACAGTTGGCGCACTCTTTTATTGACAAAGTCTAGAATTATGAATATTTCTCTTATATATAAGATGGTGCTAGTTTGTCAGTCATTTTATGTGTAGAGGCTGAAAAGAAATTATGGTTTTTAATATTATTGCAGTTCTTTTGTTTACTTTAGTTAGGAAAGTCAGAGAATATTGAATTGATATTGATTTTGAATATTCAATCCATTGAGTGAAATGTTCAATAAAAAGCGTAGTGAAAAAGATACACTTGCATGTTCAAAATAAAAATTTAGTGGGTTGATGAAGAGTATTTCATATTAATAGCTTGATTAAGTAACTTAGTCAACATGCTCTTTATCAGTCCAGCTCATCTCATGATTTTCTGAAGAGCAACTGGGAAACTCTTGACAGGTTTCAGCCTACCACTGAATGCAGTGTTAACGGCGACTTTCACAGCAGCTCGTGGAACTAATACTTCAGAGAAAATGAGTTGGGTGCTGCCTTTCAGACAGGAACAGAGTCCTTTCTTTTTGATCAGTTCTCTGTTCCTCTTTCCTTGATTCAGTTAATTTGGTGACGTTTTGAAAAGAGAAGGAAAGAGCAGCGCTTACCCAAGTCAGAGTCTGATTCAAGGGAGATAGAAGAAACCCATTTCAGCTGTGAGAGACTACCTGCTGCCTCTAAATTGTGGGTTACTTAATAGGCCTCATAGTTTGATCTTGCTTCTGTGCAATATAAACAAAATGAAGTCTGTAAGATGTCATCACATCCTAAGGACTTTGGAAGATTAGAGTACCTGACCTTGTTAGGGGAAAAAAGATTGCATGTTGCTCTTTGGGAGAGGGTCAAGATGGGTCAAGATGTTGGCAGAACAGACAAGTAGTGAGACAGGGCTTAGGCAAACAATGTAAATGTAAGGAAAAAAAAAAAGTCCTTTATACGGGTCCTTAATATCTGACCTGAACCTCAGATGTGTATTACAGCTAGCAGTGGTGGTTTTGCTCATAATATATGGAGTGCACACACTGGATGCAGCAACTCTTTGTGGCACAAATACATGTCAATTTGTTTTAGTGTCATAGCATAGAGGCAAGTAGGAGTGAGTGAGTCGAGGAAAAGGTATTATTTGACAAATACTCCTCAGAAGGTGCTAATTTAAAAATCTAAACATTTCTATGTTTCTTGGACTGTTATATTCAGATACAGAATTTTACTGTTGAACCTGCTATATGTATATAAAAGGAAATCTCTATGACACATTTTTCAGACAATTGCAGCTAATTTCACAAGAACTTGATGTGGGAAATCCTTAACAGAGCCCTAGAACATTCACACCCTTTAGCCTTAGTGGAAAACACCTGTTGAAATTCTGGTTTTAAGTGACTTCAAAGTCTTTTTGCACCAGTCTTCAAAAAGTTTGCCATGTTTTTACGGAGGCAGTTACTGGCTTAATATAGCAGCAGTCTGAGTTTGATTATGAAGAATCTGCTAAAATGTATGCAGCATCTATGCACTTGTTCATCTTTTGTTCTTCTTTAGAATAGTACTCCTTTTCAATTATCTACACTTAATAGGTAGGTTTGTGAAAAAGTCTTGAGCAGTGCATATAGGGTCTACTAAGGAAATGTTTGGCACAGATTAACATTATTCATGATCTGCTGTAGGCTAACACCTGCTTTTACTTGGCTTGAGTTACCCTGCAATATATTAGTATTTTTATATAGCACAATATATATAAGAGAGTGCAGAGAAGGGTGACGAAGCTGGTGGGGAGCCTGGAGCACAAATCAGATGAAGAGCAGCTGAGGGAACTGGGGCTGTTTAACCTGAAGGAGTCTGAGGGGAGACCTTGTTGCCCTCTACAACTACCTGAAAGGAGGCTGTAGCATGGAGGGTGTTGGTCTCTTCTTCCAAGTAGCAAGTGATAGGACAAAAAGAAATGGCCTCAGGTTGTGCCAGGGGAGGTTTAGATTGGATATTAGGAAAACAATGCTTCGTGGAAAGGGTTTTCAGGCATTGGAACAGGCTGCCCAGGGAAGTGGTGGAGTCACCATCCCTGGAAGTGTTTAAAAGATATTTAGATGAGGTTCTTAGGGGCATGGTTTAGTGGTAGAGTTAGGTTAGGTTATGTTTGGACTCAGTGATCCTGAGGGTCTCTTCCAACTGATACGGTTCTATGATATCACAATCAGGATAAACTTCAGACAAGCAATTCCCTGTGGAAAGAGCCGCTGTGAATATGCAAGATGAAACGTAGAGCAGTGAGAACTTTTGCCACAGATATGACTCGTCTCAGCCCTGCATTGCTTTCCTGTTCCATTAATGAGCAGAATGATGATCTGTAGTCCCATGAGTCCAAAAAGGCAGTCTGTAAAGTGAAGCAACTTCAGAAAAAGTTAACAAATACCGAACTTCTTGATTTCCTTTTCTCCCACCTGTGTTACAGCTCTGTTGTATTTCTCTCTTCATTCATCCAAAGCCAATGAATTGTGTAGCTGATAATGCATATATATCAACCTGTTCATAATAATTACAGTTGAGACTGCTCTACTCAGTAGTATTCCCTGTTGTCTCCAGTTTAGCTAGTGCTGGCTAACAAAAGCCATATTTAAGCAAAAAAGGAAGAAGACTTATTAAAAATACCTAAATTGAAGCACAGTCTCAACAGAATGCCAAGAGCTTAAGGTATCCCATGATGCACCAGATGGAAAATAAAAATCTCAGGATTCATCATGTCTGGTATTAAAATAATGAATAGTAAAGAATCTTTCTGGAATGCTGTATTTTTGGTTTAAAATTATGCATCTCAAATGCAAGAGGAGTCACTTTTCACAGTATAAACTAAGCAGTTTATACACTATATATTTCTCTTTACTCTATTTACATAGCTGTAACTTCAGTTGCATTTTGCAGAATATCACAGAAATTTCTTCTTTCTCACTTCCCTATCCTCCAAGTTTCCTTTTCTGTATATATTCCGGCATATCCTTTGTTTACAAACTTAAGTATACACTTTATTGATAATTTTAGTGCTTTTTTTCTGAATTTGTTTTCCTTCTTAGAAAACTGAACTAAGTTACTGGAGTGTTTGATGTATGGCATTGCACATACTGACAACAAAACAAATTTATCTAATTTCCCTTTACCCTCTGTGTAAGTAAACAACCTCATAATTGCAAAATATAGCTTATTTTTCCCTAAGTTCTGTTAATGAAATGTTAAGAATCACGAATAAGTATCCTAAATAATAGGGTTAACAATAAACAGGATGTAGCAATGTTTGTTTCTAGTTTCACTTCGTGGTTTTGTGGTTTTTTTGGAACCTACTGACATTTCTTTTGATGGTCCTAACCTGTGTTTTGTCGTGTCTTGTTTCTCATCATACTTTTTTAATTTGATATTTGGCAGCTGGTACGTACTAACCTCTCACGACCTTTCCTTGCTGTCCCACAGATAGCTTTCGAACATCCTTAATAATTTTAAAGTAGCTCAACTATGAAGGGTAATTTCCTGTAAGCTCTGTGTGCGTCTTGAGAGCTAAGCAGAAGAGAGGGATTCAGATTGATGCTGAAGAAAAAGTGGGCCAGCAACATTAATTCTCTGAGCTGTTGTTGGCCAGCTTAGACATGAGGAAGAAATTTTTTACAATGAGGGTAGTAAAAGACTGGAACATTTTGCCCAGAGAGTTGGTAGATGCCCCATCCCTGAAAACATTCCAGGCCAGGCTGGATGGGGCTCTGAGGAACCTGATCTAGTTGCAGATGTCCCTGCTCATTGCAGGGGGGTTGGACTAGATGACCTTTGAAGGTCCCTTCCAGACGAAACTATTCTGTGATTCCATTATTCTAGAATAGTGACATTTGAATGTTGTGAAAGTGTATTTTTTCTCCTTTCCGGCATGTGTCCGAGAACATCATTGTATGATTTTCTAGCATGGATTCTAAATCACAAATATAAAACCATTAACTGCTTACTTGGTATTTTAAAAGCAACCTTGACAAAACAGAACGACATTTAATACAGAAATTCAAATTGGATTCTGCCTCTGAACAAAACGAAAAGAAGAGTGCATTGCAAAAAACCTGAAGGGTAAAACCATTCACCCAGCATTAAATTGTTACTGTGTGTATAAAACAGAATGTTGTACAAAAGTTCTACTTGTTTACATTTTAATGCACTGGTTTAAAAATCCTGTTTTTCATAAAGTAAAGTGATCATAGTGTATGTATCTGTAGTATAAAGTATATGAATACAGTAAATTCTCTTCTGGAATAGCTGGGGTGGGCAATTGGGAGCAAAGGTAAAATTACCACTTGTCTTTTGTAGTCTTTCCTGAAGCAGGAAAATAATGGAAAGTAAATATTTGTTTAGCTACCATTCCAATAAAGTAAACACTTTATGAAGTCATCCTACGTAAGGAAATGACTACACACAATATTTCTTCTTTGAGCTTCTTTGACAAACTGTATTATCAAAAGTCTTGAATAAACATAGAGTTTTTTATTCCATTTGTGTTACCCAGTGTTTTGGTGCAGAAGTAGTTCTGTTGTTTTACCTCTAATTAAGTTGTATTGACATTGCAAACAGCCTTAGAAAAAAGCAGAAATACCTGATTCGGCCACCAGTAATAGAAATATAGGCATCGCTGTTGCTCCAAAAGCATTAATAATAATTAAGATAAAGTTTTTAATCATTCATGATTTTTGCTTTTAATACTGTTATGAATGTTTGTATTTTTACTCTAATTTTAGTAGGAACTATACTGTTTCTTTATATATTTAAGTATTTAGGTTACTTATTGGTTTCTGTACCTAAATTTCATGTAAATTGTATATATATATATGTATATATAAGTAAACCTTTAGCTTCAATAAGGAGACAGTGATACTAAATAAACTACATAGGTGCTTGAAGTTAGACTAGCCTCATACATCTCACTGCATACAGAATTATATGATAATGGAATAATCTTTAAATTTAAGTACCTGAGAAAATTCGATGAAAGCACCCTGATTTGTTCAGGGCCTGAATATGCACAGCAAATACTAGGAATCATATGTGATATGGAAGGAATTCTTTTGATACTTCATTTGATGCAAATGAAAAATGCGTATGAAATACAGATCAATGTTAAGTAAAAACCGTGGGTTTGACTGGGTTTACTGAGTATTTTTGCAGCCTTAACAGCAGCGTACAGCTTTCTAGTTCATGCCAAAGAAGATTTTCAGAAACTTTCACGGATGCATGAGAACATGGAAAAACTCTATCAGAACGTGATGGGGTATTATGCCATTGATCTGAAGAAGGTTTCGGTGGAGGAGTTTTTAACAGACTTGAACAACTTCAGGACAATGTTCATGGTACAGTCTGTTTATTTTCTGCCTAATGTTTCTTAGAAATTATTTTTGTGATCTTTTAGTTACTGAATCAAACTAAAAATAATTTTCTTCCTCCTTAAATGACATCTGATACTCATATCAGAAATTGGACTTTGCACATCCTAAATTCTTAGCATATCCTAAGTATAACAGGGTTTTGAGTTGTTAGTTGTGGATTATTTCCTTCTGTAAGAACTGGAAATTCCTAATAGCCATTGATGTAATTTAAAACTGAGCCTCTTATGTGTACCCATAACCTGAAGGGGAAAAATCTGAAACTGTAATTTTTTAAATACAGCTGCATTTTCCGTTTAAAGTATGCTTGTTATTTACTTAGATATAAATATTCTAACAATTATTCTGTATCTATAATGCACGCTCTTCCCATGCAAAATCCCAGACCCAGGATTTTATTTCGTTTAATTTTTCTTGTGCCTGCAGCACTTGATCAATGTCAAGGTTTACATCTGTAAGCAGGTTCCCTGGTATGGGAACTCAAAGCTCCTTATCCTGGTTTAAAAAACTAGCGTATTTTCCTCAATCTCAGGCTGTATCTAAGGACCCTTAATTTTTGTGACAGTAGATCATCTAGGATTTTGGTTTTATGCACTTTAAATGTTTCTTCTTTTCCCTTTTAAAAGGATGATTGGGGTGGGCACAGGCTAACAACTACTATTTTATTGTAATTTTCAATGTTTGAATTACATTTAAGAAACAGACATTAATTAGGCTGAGACAGGCTATTTTTGGCTGGCTCCTTTTGCGTAGTGCTCAGAACATAGTTGTAAGCATAACTCAAACTCAGCAGAGCTTTGCCTTAGAGTCATCTAAAATAGTTACAGATGTGGAGGTTAACTTAGTCCTTTCATTACAGGGCAGCATCCACGTTATATATTCAAACATTTGCACATACTAGCTCATTTTAAAAGCTTGAGCTACTTTGGAAATGTAATTTTATTTTTCTTTAGATTTTTTTGAGGCCAACTGCATTTTCATTATGCTTATGAATTTTCATAGTAGGATAGGTGTTCTTTAACTTCAGTATTTTGGTGGTGTGTGGTTTTTGTTTGTTTGTTTGTTTTTAATTCCACCAAAATATGATTTAAGAGTTTTAACTAGAAACTATTCTAAAAAGTGAGGTAGAAATTTCTCACCAAAGTATTTTTTATATGTTCATAGAAACAGTCTTCTTGGCAAATTTCATTATAATTAGCAGTTTTCCAAATTATTGCATGTTCTTTTACCATTGTCAATGCAGTTATTTTGGAAGAGGGATGATTAACTTCAGGATGTACTTCAGATTACATACTCAAGACTGGTATATCCCTCAAATTAAAATAACTGGACAAGTTAAGGAAAATTGATGGCTATATAAGTTTGAAATACTTTTTTAGAGCTCTTGTTGAAGATTAGTGCGGTTCACTATCTTGGTAATTTATGAGTACATTCAGATTGGTAAAGCTGAGGGGCACGAAGCTGTTGTTGATTTTCTGTGGGGGTTCTGGTTTCGTGGGGTTTTTTTAGTTTTGTTTTTTTCTTTAAGCTTTCTTTGCAAAAATAGTTTAGTGGTTTTTGTTGTTGCTTTATTCTGAAAACTTGGTGGATAAGCAACTCATTCTCAAGAAGTGGCAGGATAAGAAGTCAGGTCCCCAATTGTCTGTGAATTTATTCATTTGGATAACTTGGAAATGGTGACTTACGTCACATCTGGCTACTTACGATGACATATAGATGCCTATAGATCTGTAGAAAGGATCAATTAGTCATTCTGCCATCTACTCCTCATTGCAACTTGACGGTTATCAATACAACATTCTTATTTCAGTTGCTTGCATGTTCTCCAGCCTTGTTTGGCCTTGGTTGGCTGGATTTTTAAAATTATTTCATATGTCTGACAGTATAGATAAGGGAAAAATGCTGCTTTCATAGATATTGAAAATAGTTTTGAAATTCCAGTGTCCATCTATTGTGACGAAAGGACTTAAAATGGTACCCGTATTTAGCAAAATTATTAGAACATGTAAAGATTCTGAAGCCTCTGCTAATTCAGAGCTTAACAGCTGAAAACCTAGAAGGCAGAGTTTTCTATCAGAATAATTTTGCTTGGCAAGTTACATATGACAGATCTTTCAACATGGGAATTACATTTTCCTAACTTTCTCAGTGCTTAATTTGAAATTCAGGAGTCCGATTTAAAAAATGCTAAATGTAATGGAATAGTTGTATTACTTTAATTTCTGGTGTTTAAGCCATGCTTCCCATTTAAATGCTGTAGCACAGGAATTCTAAATGCTTACATTCTTCTTGAATTGGAGACACAAATAAGTGGTTGTGCTTTACCTTAATTTCCCCATCTTTCTTTTCTGTGTCTGTAAAAGTAGCATTGATACTAACCCCTGCCTCACAGCAGTGTTATAAAGACAGATTAATTAATGCTTCAGAACAGTTAGATATTATTGATGAGCATGATAGAAGAAACCTTGAGGAAAATTAATAATCCTGTCTTGCAGAGCACAGTTTGAAGGCTATATGAAAAAGATGTGTAGATAAGGCATGAAACCACTTATCATTCAATGACACTAAACAAAATATTGAATAGGTGCTCAGTTTTGAGGCTTTTCGGAAAAGACTTTTGAGATGCCTAGTGTGAGACGCCTGAGGTCTGATTTTCAGAATTGTTTAGCATTGGTCTTGATTACTGACAGAAACTGAAGGTGGTTGTTATCTTAGAAAACTTTGCTCAAAAAACTTTTAAACTTAGTGCTGAAAAATCATTAGATACTTCAAAAGTCCAAAACTGAAAGACTAAAGTCACCAGTAGGTGTGGGAAAGTTAAGTTCAGTCATCCTTGTTGTCAAAGTTGATAACTTACCTACAGTATTTATCTACTTATAAGTCTTTTTTGGTCTTCAATTGATGAAAACGTTTAAAAGATGTTTAAAAAATATGCGCTGCTAACTTTGGACTGCACTTGGTACTTCAGTGTTATTTGGTGGCTGTGACATTTGCATGATGTGAGCACCAAATCTAGAGCACAGGTAGTTGGCTACATCCAAAAAATGGGTGAAGCATCTTCCCTTCAGTGCTTTGACTCCCAAAGCTAAATTCCTGGTATAGTCGGTGGAACATCTTAGGTATTGGACATCTCTGTTAACGTCCTTCTGGGCTTTCACAGCATCAGAGCTGCTAACAGGCTCATTCCTTTCCTTGGAAAAACAGCTTTCTGAAGACCCGTGGAGTAATTATAGCACTTACCCTTCTCATGTTTGCCTACTGGGTAGAATTTTCCTGCAGTTATAGGAGAGGGAGGGAAGAAGCCTTGGGTCAACAACTCTCATGTCCAGGACAGTACACAAATCGTAGGACTATAGAAACCCCTCGCTCCCATCAACACTAGGTTGCTCTGCAGCAGAAACATGACTTGAAGAACCAGAAGAAGAGCAACCAAGTAAGAATACGTTCCCTAAGCCCTAGAATATTTTTCTTTTATATTATGCAAATGCTTGAATAAAATTCAGAAATAGTCCTGGAAAGCACAAGAGAACCCAGGAATGCCTCCATCTCAGAAACTCTAAGCCTTGGCATGCTGTGCAAAAGGTGTATACTTCGGTAATTCTTCTGAAATTTAACTTCGCATGCCATGTCGTATGCTGAATGTAATGCTGCTCATACATAGCAGATGCCATCAGACCATGCCTAACTTTTTAGGCCTTTTGAGCAAGGAAGTGTTAATACATTTAATCTTTGAAACGGAAACAGTGTGAGAGACAAATGTGTGTTTGTCTCAGTTACGTTTGTGACAGTTCTTGGTATAAACATTTTGCAGAACTTTAGACACCTATGTTTTGTGTTGAAAACACAGAATGTAGGATAGGATTTGATTCTAGGGCATATACCTCTAAACATCGGCATCTGTATGTGAGCTTGAGTGTCTTATCTCCTGTTCTACTCAAGGGAGATGCATATTCAATATGGTTAGTGGAATCTGGAGAGTTGTCTACCTGATGTCTCAAAGGAGACCTGTCAATAGCAAGTGCCTGCTATCCTGGAGTGGTGTCTTAAGTGGTATCGAAAATGTCATCAGCCTGAAATTTTAAGTTAAGACACAGAAGTTAGAAAAGACCAGTATCCTGCCAGAGAAAGGCTGGAGGCGAGATGGGATACTCCAAAGCATCCAGTTTACTCTGGGTGTGAAGGTCTGAGCTACTAAATCAAGCTCAGTTGAGCAATGTGGTTAGAAAGGAATAGACCACCTACACTGGGGTGACTGCAGTCTGAGGCTGAGTCCTACTGGTATTATTTTGGGGGAAAAAGTAGATGCAAAGTAGAAATTTCCTTGGTCACTGTTTAGGAGAGTTTGTAGTTTCTGCCAAAATTGTACTTGTGTTCGAGTCCCACTTCAGTTTTGCCCAGCAGTTTATTTTGCAGAATGCCCAGCCTGAGAATCAGCAAATCGTTTTTGAAAATTAATTCAGTCCAGAATTTTAGCATTTAGTAGTAGGCTTCTCCCCTCCTCCCCGAGTATCAAGAAAACTGACAGAGGTGACTCTGGAGAAGACACTGTGGAAGTACAGTTTTGCTTTGTTTGAGAACTCCATACCATTGTCATTTTTCATCATTGAAAGCTTATTCTTCTTCAGTTGTTGAAGACAGGTAATTCATCACAAGATTTATGTGACTTTTTTTTTTTTCCTTCCTTTGGTCACTCTGTATTGCAGTGATGCTACAAACAGTGCCCATGCAAGTACTGGTGTAATCCACATTCATCAGTGCGTTACAGTACTTATTCAGTCCATTCTTACATTTCTTTTTCCTGAGTCCAGGCTGGACATTTTCTTGCTAAAAATGAGACAGTAATTATCCCTGCAAACGTATAACGTCTGCCTCAGACCTTGTGAAGATGTTGCCCATTTTGTAGGAGGGGAGACTTGAATCTACTGTGAAATATGAGATTTTGTGTACAACTGCATTCTGAAAACAGAAACTTTCTGCAATGAAGAACAGGTGCATGGCACTTTGCATTTAATGCAAGCCACTCTAGAGCACTGAGAATTTACAGGGTACACTAAAATAACTAAAACATAATCCTAAACCAGCTTAGTTTAAAGCTTATTTTTTCTGCTTAATGTCTGAATTTTTTTTGCTTAATGTCTGAATGTGCAAAATAATGATTTAAAACCTGAAACTTAGTTCTGTTTTGGCTCCTTTGGGGGCCTTGGAGTATTTATTTATCTTTCAAAAGAAACAATGTTGTAGAGGTATTAAGCAGAAGTCAAAAATTCATAAACCCAGTGGAATAATGCATATGTGGATAAGAAATAAAAAAAAAAATGCACAGCTAAGTCACCCAAGTAGCCTTATTTTGCTTAGTAAAATGGCAACATGAGAAAGAATAAATCTTGAAACTACTCTAGAAATATAAGTAGTAACATACTTACAGTTCTGTGAAACCAGGTGGTTTGGGTATTTTGATTTCTTCCTACATTGACATGTATTCCTAAACTGCATTTCTTGCTGAATTTATAATCCCTATTTGGGGCCAGTTAGTATGTTTTCAATGCATTTATTCTGAATTTGGTTCCTTTTCTGAATAAAATGTATTAATATGGAATGTAAAATACTTATTTGGCTTGAGAAATTAATGTTAGAAGATGTGATTTTGAACCTTTTTTTCTTTTTTTTTAAGATTCAGCTTTGGTTTTGCTAAGACTTCACTTTTAATGGAACTCTGTATTACTTTTTTCATAGCAAGCAGTAAAGGAGAATATGAGAAGAAGGGAAGCAGAAGAAAAACAGAGACGTGCTAAAATAGCTAAGGAGAAAGCAGAAAAAGAAAAACAAGAGAGACAACAAAAGAAAAAGCGCTTGTTAGAAATGAAAACGGGTAAGTAATATATACAATGCATTTTATCTAATGTTTTACTGGAGATAAAGCTGCTGTTTTTTCATTATCTGAATATGCTATGAGAAAAGACAGAATAAATGAATGATTTTCACCAATTAAAGTTTACAGCGAAGAGGTTCATAAATTTTGTTTTGTTAATGAGCTTCTCTAATTACCTGTTTTCCTCAAGCTATTTTAGAACTTGTAATTCTGCTTTGTATTTTTCTGTTAGAATATATTGAACTTTGTGTGACCAAGTATAAGTTCAGTTATGCTCAGAACCCTTTACTTAAGAACAGACATTTTCTAAATCACAAAGCCATTTTCTGTCTTTTAACTAGGGTTACATATTCTTTTTTTTTTCTTTTATGAAAATAAGCCTTTCCTGAAGTTCTCTGGATTTTAATTTGAGTATGTCACTTGTTATTTCAATAGGTCCCCACTGAAACACCTTAAAAGAAACCTCAGCCATGCATTTTTAAAGTTATTTATGCTGTGCTGTCTTTTGTACTAAAAGAGATGGCAGACACTGTGAGCTCTCTGTTACTAAAAAAGATGTCTGATGATCCTCTGTACTGCTATATTTTATCCCAGACTGAGCTTCCAGAATCCTTCCAAATGATACGTGACTTACTGTGTAAATTATTGTGAGCTACTCTCCTTTTTTTTCTGAGCAGATCTTGTTAAACAGTTCCTCACTCAAACCCTGGTCAGCACCTTTGGCATAAATGATTCTGTCTCTTGTGTGTTTCACTAATAGCCAGAGTAGGTGTGTTTAGTTTCAGAGATTCTTCAAACCAAAAGTCTTTGATTTATTTTCATAAGAACATCCATGTCTTGATGTATGAGACTAAAGCCTTCTCTTAAGCTGGGAAATCAGGCTGCTGCCCTCTGAAGACAGAATTTCTAATTCTTTAGAATTAAATTCAAGACCCAATCAGAAAACTACCAGTGACAATCTTTTTAAAGCTCACAGAAGACAGAGGAGGCTGCAGAAGACTAAGGAAGGGTAAAACTGGTATCTGTATTCATGCATGATTGGAAGTGTTTGAAAAGAGGGTTAGATATTCTTCTCTCCCACATGTTGTATGTATGACTGATAGTGCTTTAGATGGAAAATTGCTAGTCTTTAAATGAAAACTGAAGATCCTAACAAGTCCTGTTCTTCATAATGTCACGTTCCGGCTTTCCAGAATACAGGTGCCGATGTCACGGGCTTCTGAGTCATATACCCACATGTGTAGGTGGTGTGGTTTAACCCCGCAGGCAGCAAAACACCACACACAGCTGTTTGCTCACCCCCTGCCCCCCTACCGGTGGTATGGGGGAGAGGATTGGGAAAAAAGTAAACCTGCTGGCTTAAGGTAAAGACAAGTTAATGGGACAGAAAGGGAAAATAGTAATAATAATATTAGTAGTAATAATAAAAGAATATATAAAACAAGTGACGCATTATGCCATTCCTCACCATGTGTCAAATCAATACCCAGCCGTCTCCTGAGCAGCGGTTTCCCAGCTAACTTTTCCCTTGTTTATGTGCTGACCATGACACCGTATGGTATGGAATATCCCTTCGGCCAGAAAAGGTCAATGGTCCTGGATGGGCCACCTCCCAGCTTTGTACATCTCCAGCCTTCTGGCTGAAAACTCTTTGACTCTGTGATAAATCTTCATAAAGTTTTCTGTTTGAATTTTTTTTTATATTTCAGATACAAATATTTATTTCAGTATTCTGTAGATTGTGAAATGTGTAGTGGTTTATGAATATGCAGTACGGCATCTTTTAGAAAAACTTAGGATTTTAGGTAGGCTTTATAATATAAATTTGGACCTCTAATAAGACTGTAGATTTTTTTGTTATCAAATGGAATCATTTGACTTACTCTCTTGAAAGTACTTTTCTGAGATTTGGACCTGAAACCAATGTCAAATTTAGATCCGTCTAATTTGTAATTTGTTAAAATTTTAAATCTCTACTTCACATCTTAGACAGCGACACTTAACACATCCTAACGATCGCTGCTCAAACGGTTCACTGATACAAAAGTTTGAGAGTCTGAAGTTTACGTGATAAAAATATCAACTCCGTATTTTCCTTTCAGCTCCATCCTGACTTGAAAAGTATGTGGAATTCAGTAAAGATTTTGAATGTCTAACCAGTGAATTATATTTAGTATTTTGAAATTTATGATAATTAAATCTGTCCCCTAAATACTCTCTGGGGTACAATGCGATATTCATCATGAGATGCTTTGTCAATAAGGTTGCTTTACTTGCTTCTGTGGAGCCAGTTCAAACTATCACATACTTATCGTTCCAAAGGTAAATAGCCAGTGGAAGGGGATCTTTATGTAAATGCCACTTGTCTGCATACTATTAACATTCAGATACATACTTTCTCATGCTGGTCTGATTCTCAGTAGAAAACACACCAATCAATTATTTTGATCTTATCACAGTGTAAAGAATTCTATAACTGTGATAACACCAGCTAAATTTATTGTAATATAATTGAGAACTCCATCATTGTGGCATCTTCATTGTGTCTTACTTTGAATACTATTTAAGTAACAAGGCACTTGAATCAGTGGTTATTTACAAAGGCTGCCCTTTCTTATGCAAAAGCAGTGAAGTGATGCCAAAATGGTGTATTAAACATCCCATTTCCAATCTAGAATATTAGTTGTTTTTCAATTATGTTACCCAGTTTCACTTTTATCACAGCTAACTGGTGTTAAATCCATGTTTCAGTTCGTTTAGACAGTTATGACATTATTTGCGGTCAATATTGCAGCATTTATTTTTGCACAGGTTTTATATTTTTTTATCTGGTTTTGGAAAAAAAAAAAGCCTCACAAACTTGCTAAGAGCATCTTAGGTTTTTGTTCTTGAAACATTTACTACTTTATTACTGTCTGCTAAGTTGTGCGATATGAATATTTTCATTAGTTCTGTAGTGTTCTTCAGAAAAAAAAGACACCATGGATCCCAGCACTGACAGTTTAAGCAATGAACGTAGTAAACATAATTAGGTAATTAAAATTCAGATTCCAGCAGATAAAATATTTGCCTTTGAAATAAATTAAAAAATCTCCAAACCCTCAAAGACCCTATTTTCCCTGCGTAGCTCAAGTTCGTAAGGCCTCCATTTTATTAATTTCTTCCCACTGGGAGAGCAGAATCAATACTTCTTAATAGTATTGCTCTCCTCTGAGAGGAGTGAAGGACCGCATATGTCGCAGATTATAAAAATCTGCTCATGCTCCATTACAACTGAGATTACATCAGTAGTTTCTAACATGTTGATACTTTGTTGTTTTAAAATGTCTGCTGGGCTGCTCTTCTGTAAAACACAGGATTTGGACAAGAGTAAGTTTATTGCTAAATTTTGGACATTTAGGTATATGTTTTGTGCAACTAAATTTACTGTGAAGGGGACAAAAAAATCTGATAATGCTGTGTATGAAGAAATCCTGAGGGTGTAATATTAATACATAGCAATTCTTTTGTGTAAGGGCTCTCCAGGGAGCTCCCCTTCTTGGAATACCAAGTATCCCATTGCCCACTCAGTACTTACTCATGTTAATAATTAGTGGTCAGTTGACAGTAAGCTCATGACAAGCTTGGAGAGTAGATCTAATTTTGCTTTATGCCCATTAAGAAAAAAACAAACCAAACAAAAAAAACCCCAAAAAACAGAAACAAACAAACAAACCTACAAAAAGAAAACAAACAAACACAAAAAACCCCAAACAAAACAAACAAACAAACAAATAAAAAAAAAACCCAAGTCCTATATGTGAAGAATGAGTTGTGACAGACATTAATCACAAATTCACCGGAAAGGAGATGTCACCTGGTATGTCACTAAGTATGGAGGTTGTTTTTCAGCTGCAATTGTATTGTTTTGACAGTAAAGTATAAATCTGGGTAAATTACTGGGAACAGATGTTCCCTCAAGAATAATTGTCACATTTGTACTTGAAAATGATACAGAAACAATGTGTGATACATCTTCAGAAACCACAGAAAAAGATGAGACGCAGCAAAACCTTATCAAGTCTCACACTGTAGGATGTTCAGGGAATTAGATGTTTTTAGTGCAAAAAAAAAGTAGAGCTGATCTGAATGTATATTAATTAAAACCCAACAACTAGTAGTTACAAGTCGTGTTCTAACAAGATCTCAAAGGTGCTAAATCTTCTGAAGCATGGAGGTGTAGTTCATGCACTTGTTGGCAACCCATGGGCTCAGAATGTCGCAGCTGCTGTTTGTTTGTACTAAGTAGTAACTCCAAAAGAACAAGAGGTTTAGAAGAAACAATTATTTTCCTTTCTGAAAATTTTACTTAGAAGTGGAACCTTTGGAGATAGTGGCTGAAAGGCAGTTGTGAAACTGAGGTTTACACAAAGCCCCTGAAAAAAATAAACAGCAAACGGTATTTGGGAGAGAGAGAAATAGTCAAAACAAACAGAACTGTTGAAAAAATGAAGGGTCATTAATGTAATGTCTGTAGATAAGTATTCTCGTAACACTTGTCATTTATGTTGCAG
The DNA here is from genome assembly GCA_013399365.1 of Pampusana beccarii. Taxonomy (NCBI): domain Eukaryota; kingdom Metazoa; phylum Chordata; class Aves; order Columbiformes; family Columbidae; genus Pampusana; species Pampusana beccarii. Next base: position 860,662 of record VWYH01008689.1, read on the forward strand.
CAGTAAAATTCCTAAACAAATGTGAAAAGAATGCTGCAAACTTAAAATGGCATTATCATGAAAAAAATTACAATCCCTAGAGCCATCTTTGGGATTAATAGCACTAACATTAATGCAGAGAACAGGGTTTGGTTTGAGTAAGCATTTCCTACTCCAAATACTACCTCACATCTCCATAAGGAGGTAGACATCAGAGTCCTCTTTAAACTCTCACTCCTGCTATGTGTAAAGGCTTTTATTCTTTGTGTTTGCTTGGGGTCTTTTTTCTGAATCATCAAAAGTTTCTTCTCTCAAGTTGCAGAGGAATAAATACCAAAGCATTGGAGAGTATGCTTATTTTTACTCTCCTCAGTTCGAGGTTATAAAAGAGCCAAGTACCTCCTCTGTCGTTGTTGGAAAGCTCGCAGGAGAGAAGGTCACGTCTCTGACTCTTCCTTCAAACCGAGTCTGCTGCTGCTGCTTCTGTTTCTGTGCTGTTCACTGTGACTCTTATCTTCACTCGGCAATACCTCAGTGGTTGTACAGAAGTACAGTCTTGTTACTGCATACCAAAATATTCTTGCTCTGAAGCTTGCTGACAGAAGTTACTTGATTTCTCTGGCAGCTTCTGTCCGTTGAAAGCTATTAAATGCAAATACAAAGTCTTTGAATCACAAACTGCTGGAGACCAAGAGACTATTCTAGAAATGTCATTGCATATTTATCCTGTCCTTTTCATAGAGGTTGGTTACTAGTGCACAGAGGATGCAGGGCCAGGTGGACCTTTGATCTGATCCTCCCAGCTATTCTTGTGCATTTATAGCCACCCAAACAAAAAGGTTCTTGACTACCCAAAGCTGTCCAGTAGCTTTCCTTTGACTAAGCTCAGCCATCTAACCCAGTCAGAACTTTGTCTCTCCACAAGTGAGAAATCGTCTAACTTTTAAATTTCCTTCAGCCCCTCATCTCTGTAAGCATGGCTGTCAGTATAAGTCACCATTATGTATATTTTTCTGATTTATCAGTTTTTTATAAATTTGAGTGGAAATAGTAATGTCTTTCTCTATGCTCAATGAACTCCTTCAGAGGCACATGGTAACCAAGAGACAAAATGCTCATACACACCCATACAAATATTATATGCAGCTACATATATTCTTATAAGAAGATATGTTCAGTTAGGAATGCAGCTAGAGTGGTTCTGACTGCTTTCTAAATGAAATTGTAATTGATACACCTCAATAATAGATTTTTTTTTTTACCCTGTGTGAAACAATGCTAATGGAAATACTAGGTTTTGGTTAATCTGAAAAACAGATTGGTTCCATTATTGTCAGTCTTGGAGTCAGAGCTGTGATGTGTAAAGAAAACAGAAAAATTATTCATTAACAGTAAAACTTACTGACTGCTTTGTATACAGCTGACCGTTCTCACTATTAGCTGTGCTATCAAATCTTAATCATAGATAATGATGGGCAAAGTTGATCTGTTTTAGTTAAGAGTGATTAAATATAAATAACTAACAGGTAAGGCAATATGTAATATGTTACTAGAGTATCCTGTACTGTTGAGTCGGTGAGAGAGTAAGTGTATACACAGATAAATAATTTCATTTTCCTGGTAGTTGCTGTTTCACTGGACTTAGTGGAAAAGAAACCTCTTTTTTGTTGTAGCCATGTTTAGAATTTTGATTCGAGGTGGGCAACCTGTTCTAGTTTTTGACCACTCTCAAAAGGAAAATCTTACGTTTGAATGCAATTTCCTGCAATTCAGTTTGTGCTCATTGCTTCCTGTCCTGTCTCTGGGCACCTCTGAAATGCAGGACCTTGCACTTGGCCGTGTTGAACTCCATGATGTTTGCACGGGCTCACCTCTCAAGCCTGTCACAGTCTCTCTGGACGGCATCCTGTCCCTCAGACCTGTCAACTGCACCACTCAGCTTGGTGTCATCCGCAAACTTTCTGAGGGTGCACTCAGTCCCACTGTCCATACTGCCAACAAACATGTTAAACAGTGCCAGTCCCACTGCCATCCCCTAAGGAATGCCACTCTTCACTGGTCTCCATTTGGACATTGAGCTGTTTGCCATAACTATTTGAGTGTGACCATAAAACCAGTTCCTTACCCACCAGGTGGTTCATCCATCAAATCCATGTCTCTCCAACTGGTCATGTGGGACAGCGTCAAATGCTTTGCACAAATCCAGGTAGAAAAACAAATCCAATAGCTTCAGCACTCCAAATTTGTTTTTAAATTATGTAATAGTTTGAGTGCTGCCGTGGAGTTACCTCGAAGATGGCATAAAATTAATTAGAGTCTTTGTTAATTCAGATAACTTGTTGAGTAGGCTTCAACTTTTTCACCCGTTCTGTTACAGCTATGAAATACTGAGGTCTCTTTTTAATGTATACGTTTGTCCAAATCGTGCAATTTTAATTTCAGATGAGGCTTAGTATTCAGAAATTGACTTTTAAGAGCAGATCCACAGTTTAGCGAAAAGCTGTATGTAATTGCAATGCCATAAATTGTATCCCTGTGGAAACAGACAGTTGAAAACCCTGTAGACAAATCTACAGATTTGTGTGTACAGACTGAGGAGGCAACATCAACAGAAAGTATGCTAAAGAATTCTTGCTTTGGTTTTTCTGAAGCTCCTCAGTTTTTCCTTCTTCATTTTGGGAGAGAAGGAGTAGCTGAATAAAGCTTTCATTCTTTCGAAGAGGAAATAGATGTATTATTAGCAGTTTTTCTCCTGGTAAAGTGAACTTCTGGAGTCCTAGTGTTGAGTGTTATGTTCTAGTTTCTATTAAACAGATGCAGGGAAACTGTAAAAATGAAACATTTTTCATCCAAAGTATTTTTGTTGTACCACTCTTATTTTAAAACTATATTGGCTAATGATATTTGAGATTGTATCATGTCTGCACTGCTGCTCTTGAAAGTGATATGTATTATTTGTTCCTTAATAAGTACATACAATGTAGCACTCATTACTATCTGCAGTATCTGTTGCTATCATTGTAAGACATATTAAAGTTGTACTGTAAAGCTTATGATACTCGGTGCGCTAAAGGAGAAGGGTCTCTAATATTCTTAACATTTTTAAAGACATAATTATGAAATTAGGCAGTTTATATCTGACTTGGCACTGAAATGTCAAGGGCAAAACTTATCAGCTATTTTGGCAAATTTACTTCTGCTTTAGATGGTATTTAAAAGACAGTTGTATGAGTTTTAATTATGTATGATATTAAAAAGTATTTAAATCTCCTATTCTGCAATTAAAGGAAAAGAGATCATTTAGATCATAAAAGGGTGTATTTCTCAAAGGAATTGTTGAGGGCTATGTAGCTGTCTGCAAGCCAACTGGAATTACTAGTTCTAGGATGTCAAAAGATTGATACACTTGACTAATTAGGAAGCCAATTGGGATTGGTGGCAGCCGCCTGTAGCAGCTTGTGAAATCCGATTTAAAGTTCCCATAGGAAGTGTTAATATTGAACAATATTTGCAACTGTTATACCTTCAGTGCAGCAATGTTGTATGCAGGTGGCCCAGGTCAATTTAAGAGATTTCTAAAATACTGCATGGTACACTTCCATTTCTCAAACTGTCATAGAAACCTGGACAATATTGTAGATAGTGTGGATACTAATAGTGAGCTGTGTAATTTCGTAGAAGGTATCACAGTCACCTGTTGGTGAAGGCATCAAAAAACAGTTTGGAACACAGCTGAGTGTGTAGAAGTTTGAAAAATGGGCTTTCTGTATGTTTTGGGTACATAGATTATTAACTATGAATGTTTTTCTTTGCAGTGGTTAACTTTTTTCAATACCTCTGTGCATACAGAAAAACTACTAGAGGAGATTCTTAATTCAAGTTTCTCTATACTTTTTTCTTCTGTTAACTGTTTTGCATATGAATGGATGCACTAATCTATAATCCATTTTGTGACTACAGTATATTTCAGATAAGTACAAAAACCAGCACCCATAAATATGTTGTAGCTATACTACAAAAAGTTGTGGTTTTGCAGTATTTCTGTTCCATTATTTAAATTTTTTTTTATTTATTTGAAGGGTTTTTTTTTTTAGTACAGCAGATTATGCACCAGGATTTTTTCTACTGCCAACTGTTAAGTTTTTTAAAAAGCTATGAAATCCATAATAGTCTGGAATAGGCTTAAAAGGAAAGAGATGACATGCTGAAATAGGATTGAAATTTTTCTTCTCTTATTCCCGCTTCCTAAAACAAAGCTTATGAACTGTTTTCCATAAACATTTATGGTATCGTTTTGGAGACTGGAATAGTATTCAGTCTTTTTTGCATTACTCTTACATGTTACAATGCTTATAGCAACATTCATGTACCTTAATGTAACTAATGGCTTGGCCTCAAAATTTCTTCAGGCATCACTTTGGTTTGGAACTGTTCACTGAGTGTTTTCATTCCAAACTTGAGTATTTTGGGGAGTTGTGTAACAATAGATGAAGAAAGGAAAATTGTTTTGTTTTGGTTTTTATTGTTTTGTTTGTTTGTTTGTTTAAACCACCCACACCACCACCACCAAATAATCAGGAAACTGAATGCATTATCTGAATAATGTTTTATAAAGTATTTTCCAAGCATATTAATACCTGTGATAGTCCATTAGTCATAAAAGAACAAACTTCAACATAATAAAGCATGTTAAACCAAATGCAAAGCAAGAGAACAATCTGTATTTCAGTCTTTGTGTTTATTCTATGTCTGCCATGTATTGTACAGAATATAAATGTACTTGAATATTATGAACATTTAGAAAATATTTCCTAATTTTGCATTATTTATTTTTGCATATAGCTCTTTTGTGTAAGCTTGTTAAATTTACTGGTCTGATAACACAGAGTTTAAGGAAAATATAAGAACTAATTTGCTGGGTGAAAGACTGTCTGGAAGGCTGGGCCCGGGGAGTTGTGGTGGATGGAGTCAATGGAGTCAAATCCAGCCAGCAGCCAGTCACAAGTGGTGTTCCGCAGGGCTCGGTGATGAGGCCAGTTCTGTTTTATCTCTTTATCAATGATCTGGATGAAGGGATTGAGTGCACCCGTAGTAAGTTTGCAGATGACACCAAATTGGGTGGAAGTGTTGATCTGCTGGAAGGTAGGAAGGCCTTACAGAGGGATCTGGACTGGCTGGATTGATGAGCTGAGGCCAATCGTATGAGGTTCAACAAGGCCAAGTGCCACGTCCTGCACTTGGGTCACAGCAACCCCAGGCAGCGCTACAGGCTTGGGGAAGAGTGGCTGGAAAGCTGCCTGGCAGAAAAGGATCTGGGGGTGTTGATTGACAGCTGACTGAACATGAGCCAGCAGTGTGCCCAGGTGGCCAAGAAGGCCAAGAGCATCCTGGCTTGTATCAGGAATGACATGGCCAGCAGGACTGGAGAAGTGATCACCCCCCTGTACTCAGCACATGGATTTCTGTAGAATTTTCGAATATATAAACTCTTATTATTTTATTAGGAGATTACCACTGTGTGACTTCAAGTTATATTTGAAGGACATTTTTCTTTAATTTGTGGACAAGAGAGCTCAAATTTTGAGATTATAAATTTGTGTTTTTTTGGTTTTGTTTTTTTTTTTTTTTTTTTTAATACAGTTTGCATATCTTGGTTCCCAAAATCTTGTACCTTTTTTGTTGTTGTTGTTATGCTTTCCTCTTCTGCTTTTAAATGATATCCAGGGCTAGGGTTCTCAGAAACTAAATTAGATTCAACTCTTGACTTAGCAGTAGAATAATGAAAGTAAAAATGTTGTTTCTAGAACTTCATGATTCGGCCCATGCTGATTTGAGAGTACTTTGCCAGACCTTCCTGTCTGAAACTTTGATTTTTTTGTCTATATTATTTTTGCTGCCCTTGGAAGCACTTGCCTTAGAAAGACGCTAGAATTCTTTAAAGCTTATTGAAAGACAGAATTTCTTTAAAGGAGGAAAATGAATGGAAACAGTATTGGAAACCATCACTTCCCATAGGAGTTTTCCCCATATTCAGGTCTAGAGGATTGCCTTGCTTCCTTACTTGTAGTCCAGCACTTTCAGAATTCTTTAAATTAGTGATGTCACATCTTGTTATACTCATCAGCTAATTTAGATCTTGATTTGAATATTCACTTTTAGCAATAACTGCAGTATCATGTGATGTGTCTGACTGTATCTAAGGTGTGTGTTGATCCGGGGAGTTTTGCCCAGTAAAGCATAATGAGATTTCTGCTGTGTAGTTCCTTATTACTCTGTGCTGATTTTTCGTCGTATAGTAAATACCCGGAGTTGTGTTCTTTGTCCTCCCAGACATAGACACAAGAGCCACAAGGCTCAAAAATCCAATAGTTTCTGATGTGTTTATTTGAAGAAATAAATGCAAACATTAAATGCCCTACTTTTAATTATAATCTCATGGTATTTTCATAATTCTTTCAGGGGATATTATACATACATGCATAATACGATGAGTAGAATTTTCATGAATTACGTCCATTATTTAATGTTGGCCAGAGGTCATTAAATACGAAGGAAAAATGGCTTTTGATGAAAGATACCTATGGATATCACTATGCATCCTATCTAGTCAGATATTGTTCAGTCAGCTTCCTGCTGAGAAACGATTTCAACTTTTTATAACAATAACTAAAATGATCTCCTGTCTAATATAGTAAAACATTTAAGGGACAGCTCTTGAAAGGTGACATGAAACTGATTATTTGCAGTTGCAAAAGGGTACTGAAATGAAAATATGACTGAAATGACATTTCACTTAAAACTATGCTTGACTCTCATATAGACAAAGAGGAATGTGAAATGAATGGAATAATATTCGGCCTCGTTCAATGTATAGAAAACCAAATCTGTTGTGATTAATTGCAAAAGAGCAATTTGTGAATGTTAAAACCCCGGTCTAAGTTTGAAATAAATAATCTTAATAATACCGTTAATTTTTGTTTGTTTGTTTTAATGTTTTTGTTGTTGTTTATTGTTATTATTGTTATTGTTATTATTGTTGTTATTATTATTGTTATTACTATTGTTGTTATTGTTGTTATTATTATTATTATTATTATTATTATTATTATTATTATTATTATTATTATTATTATTATTTACGCTTCAGTATTGGTATGGTAACCTCTAGAGGGTTCCTTCTCTGTCCTTTACAGAAGGTGAGGAGACTGGGGTGATGGACAGCCTGTTGGAGGCCTTGCAGTCAGGTGCAGCTTTTCGAGACCGAAGGAAAAGGATACCAAGGCCTAAAGGTGAATATTCTATTTACATTTTATTTTCCAGAGAAAGTTTAAAGCTTTATGGGTCCAGTGCTCTAGAACTGAAACGCTATTTGGTTTAATTATTTTTTGCAATGACAACTTCAAGGGATGTTCAGACTCTTTTACTGATGTCGGTAGCACTTCGGAGATTAATTTACTGAACTTAGCATAGCCTGATTATTATGACAAGACTCTTTGATAGAGCCACATGTACTTTAACTGTTTAGGGTATATAGTTGAATGAGGGAAGTCAAAGTCATTATTTCACTGGTGTATACCAGTCACTTTACTCCTAGAAGTAGCTAGCTTCTAAATAGTTCTGCTTCATAATGTTGTTACAATACTCCACTGTCAAAGGTGGTTTTTATTTTTGTGTTTTATTTTCGTTGTCTTCTTGCTTTTGCAGACGTACCACAAAATCTCAGTCCAAACACACAGCGGCCTGTGCTGAAAGCTTGTAACCATGGTAATGAACCATATTCATGAATTGCATGCTCTCAGCTTATGTAGTTGATCTGTGCTTTCGAAAGACTACTGTGATTTTTTCAGTTTTCTACATTAGCAGAACACTGAAACTGTATTGGAACCTGCTTTTTAAGAATCACCTGAATTTTACACCCTGAAACTATGCTTATTGATTACTTTGCAAAGCTCTTCTATCTTTTATGGGGTTTTTTGTTCGGTTAAAATGTGGTTTTGTTTTTAAATGTAGTACTTTTATAATCGTTAAGAACAATTATGCAAGGATTTTTTAATAGATTATGGTACTATAATAGAAAGCAGAGATTGTAGAATATTTTAAGTGCCACTAAGTGTTTATGATACCAAATCAGAGAACTCTCTGCATTCTTTCTGTTCGTCTTGGTTTTCTTGATTCTATAGCTGGAATGGTTCAAGCCATCATTTACCGGTGTAATTCAAAAGCAATGTTATATCAGCAAAGAAATAGTAAATTTATTGTTACTTCATGGCAAAATATTTTTCCAAATTTTGAGCATGAGTCTTTTGCACATGTTTATTCATAACCACCTGAACTATCTCACTGTAATCAGTAGGACTTGCTCATATGTGAAAAGTTACAGTGAGGGCATGGATGCTTGTTATCTTTATTTGTTAGACAATGTACAGAATATTGTTATATTAGTTGTGGGTGACTATTTTCAGTGGCTCATAATTAGTGGTCTCAGGAAAAAGTTGATGCATGTAGTACCTCTGTTAAAGACAACTTTTCATAGATATTTAAAAAAAAAAAAAGTCCTTTCTTAGTTTTGTAAGCAGAATGCATTATCCTTTGATATTTAAATGCACTGCAGAGTGTATAAAGCACATGCCGTCAAATTGCCAATATTAATTATACTGCATGTTTGAGTGTTTATTTCTTAAATGCCCATAGGGAAAAAATGTACAGAATTTGGCATTATTAAATACAAAATTAAAGAAAATACAGCTAGAAGGACAGTTTAAAGATAATTAATTCACTTACCGGAATTGGCTGAAAGAAGAATCAAGTATATTTGGCAGGTGCTTGTCTAACACACGAGATATTGATATTTGAATAATGACTACAGAGCACATCTGAATTCATCCTATAAGTGTTTCTGCTTGTAAGAACAATTATGTTGATTGTTACTTCTTTTCAGCCCATTCTGTCCTTATTTGTCTAGCTGTCTGTGGACAGACAGCATAGTTTCCAGTTTTCAAACTAACTGAATTGGGCAAACGTTAGGGCTGTGTTTTATGTTTCAGGTTAAAAACAAAACCAAACAAAAAAAATCCCAATATTTTAATTCTGCAAGATCTTGGTCTAACCCAGGGACTGATTTGTGTATTGGAGGGGTATGATTTGATACCGAAGTTTGAAGTGCAGACATTTGATTTGGAGAGAAGAAGAAAAGTAAACTCTTGGATTTTTTTAATTTTTTTTTACCCAAGTCAGTTTTTGCATAGAGTGTTTTGAGACAATCTGATTCTAAGGTGTTTCAAAATTAATTCAGCTTTTCTTTCACCTGTCTTGTTAGCACAAGAAGAGGATAATACAACTCTGAGCTTGCTTTTAAGAAATTCATTAGTATGTTTTTGATTTGTTGACACTTGTCACAATATCTACATGTTACATCTTTCTATCTTGAGCCAAACAGAGCACTAAATACATTGTAGGTATTGGTGACTTCACTTATCAATGCCTTTTTGGCTTTTTGATAGAGCAACCTATGACCATATATTTCTGAGTTTATCTTTGAGGTGATTTTTAATTTTCGCTATTCGAAGTCCGTGTAGGTAAGTTGAGAAATTGCTTTTAATTATTTGTTATTGGGAAATCAGTTTGCATGCTGTCTAGAACGAGCACTAGACCCTGAATATCAAAGTTTATGTTTAGATAACAGTAATGTCACTAAAGCTGACAGTATGGACATTCAAAGCAAGAATTATAATGATACAGTTTCTTTAAGTTTCTGTGTTCAACAATGTATAATGTCAGGGTTATTTTCATATTATCCTATACATATTTTATTTCTTAAACTTTATATCTAATATAGATACACATGAACACATAACCTATTCTTTCTATGTATTTGTATATAACAAGTGTATATAATGGTTTATTACTTATACACTGTATAAGCAAGAAGTCTGTGATTTCAGCCCACTCCAGCAAAATTGTTGTATGTCATTAGACAGAAGTATTGGCTTGTTCTGTCTTTGATTTGCTTTTTTCCCAACCTCAAATTTTAAATGGGTGCTGAATTTTGTATCATTGCAAAAAAGCTCCTGGATGAAGTCCTTGAGCAGCAATTCAAGTAACTTTCCTTGTTTGCTTCTGTACTTGATTTTGACTGGTAACTGGTTTGGTTACTTTTTTTTTTCTACTGAGACTAACAGATCCACTTACAGTAGATATACTTTATTAATACACCGTGCAGATTCATACCTAGGATGAATTTCTTTGACTTATGCAGTCAGAAAGAATTACAAGCCATGACTTGAAATGTCTGTCCTCTGAATCATTCAGAGTGTAGCAATCTCTGTTGGGCAGATGCCATAAAGTTCTAGACAATCCGTTCTGTTTCAAAACAAAGCAAAAAACAAGCAAAGGAATAAAAATCAGTTTACTCTCTATGATTTTAGATAGTTATCTAAACAAGTGGTATACAAATCAGACACAAGCACCAACAGGAACTAGAGAGTAGTGAATCCATGTCTCACGGGAGATGGCAAGGGAGATAAATTCAGCTGGAATCTACACTTTGTCCATGACTATGATATCAGTGGAAGCAGGAAGGAAATCTCTCTGACCATTGCCATTGTTATACGATACAGCTCAAGTCACCAAGCTGTCACTTGCTCGTGAAGCTGAGCCAAGCCCTATAAAACAAGGTAGTAATGAGAAGCAAGCCGATGCTTGCTCTAGAATTGAGAATTGAAATTGTTTCCTTTAACTAGATGGTCTACTTGAGAAAACAAAACAAAAAAAAGTACATTTAGTAGAATGCTAACCATTGGTTGGCCATTTTTCTCTTCATGATCTCTTGAGCTCCCTAGAAAGTTCTGGTAGTATTCAGCTGATATTTCTGATTCAAAGGAAGTAATAGTTCTCATGCTGCATCCCAGGGCATCCTCTTGGGTGTGTTATTTTATTTTCAGTCCTACTGCACTACCCTTTTGTTGAACAGATTGCCTCTCTCTAACGTGGTATGTGGTTTTTGTCAAGTTTAAATCTACTTTATTTCTGTGATCAGAATTACCAATTGTATTTTCTTCAGCTTATGACAAGGCCCATCAAGTCAGATAATTTCTTACTGAGGAAAATCCCCGCTGCATAAGTAATGGAAACGATATACATTTGGAACTGCTAGATCTTGGAAATATTCTAACACTATAAGAATACAAATCATCTTCACTGGATTTTTGTTGATGTAGATATTTGCTTTGTTTCCATTCACTGTGCTTTGTATTTTTAAATTAACGCTTGAATTACATCTATGTTCACAACTACCTGTTAAGGTTACAGTTTGCTTTAACTGCAAAGAGCCATAAACTGCAGTGATATTGTGGTATATGCTTTTTTTGATAATTCCCATCCAGAGCACTGTTTGACACAAGTGGAGCATTAGTATAGTTTTAGCGTTACACTTCGGTGAGATTTTGATTCAGTACATCTAACAGGGGAGCTTTTTTATTTTATTTAGAGCAGAAAAAAGCACTTTATTTTCGATGATCAGGATTTTGCACATTAGAAGATCATTTCAAGCAGCTAATAACTATGGCTGATATGAGTTTATCAGTTATTTACAACAATAGTCAAGGCATATTTGCAGCTTGCACATTTATTTCAAGCTAGTTAAGTTCAAATACACATATCCAAGGCAGCACAGAGCCCACTGCAGCACAGAAAGCTGCATTATTCACTAAGTTTTAGGTCAGGCTTTGCAGCCTGCATCAGGTTCTCTGCTGCTATGGCTACACATTTATTTGCAGTAACATTAGCCAAGGTAATGTCATGTGAAATGCATGAATATAAATCTGAGATGCAGCTTTGATTGCATGTATATATACCTCAAATGCAGCAGAAAGTGTTGTTCTTTAAAGCAGATTGTATTCAAAATGTTGTGAGTAAAGAAAAGCTATAATAAAATAGAAATAAAAAAAATATATAAGTTGCTTTTTGTGACTACAAAGGTTGAAAGAAATCTTTCTGTTGCAATCAGTAGTTAGGGTGTGGACTATACTTCCAAAGGTAACAATAAGGTCTTGTTTCTGTATGCAAATCAAATTTCCATGGTAAGAGATAGTCATAATTACTATAGCTGTTTGTTCAGTAAGTATATAAACAATAGAATAATTTTCATCTCACATTTAGTCTGAAGCATTTTAAACACTTCTGTTAAATAAAATTCTTGTCAATCAATGTCATTCTGGTCCCAATTAAGCAGAAGAAAACCCCTTTTTTCATGTTTGTTGGGTTTTTTTAATCTCTTATTCATAATAGAACTGTCAACCAAGGTTCAAATTTACTGTCTCTGCTACCTTATTTTTGACAATTATAGCTGACAATAAGCTCAGGCTCATCTGAATTCTTAAAACCGGCAGTGCAACCACTTAGAGGTCACTATTTTATTTCATCATTGCTGTCTATGACAGCAAATGATGATTGACATTTCAACCTAATTTTTCCTTCTTTTCTTCTTAAGTCTGTGTATGTTGCTGTCATTTCCACAACTGTATGTAGTGAACATTAGGAAGTACCTAACACGAGACAAACAATGAAACGTGTGAGGATAACTTTTTACTCGGTACCTGTTAGTAGTGAAGATGCATTCTTGAGCACTACCAGTTCTTCATGGTAGATACTGTTTTGAAGGCATTATGCATGTTCATCTATTCTTCTCTCTGTATGTGACCTAAAACATCAGTGTTTGTCCCTCTGATGGAGAAAATTTTTGTAAGGCTTCGTGAAGTTTTACTCAATAGACAAGTTTCCTCAGCAGACTTAGGATATCTGTAGGGACTGTTACGAAATGAAAACATTTAATAGGATTTCTATTAGAAAACAAAACAGAACCATGTAGTTCTCAATTGTTCCTATTTTAAGACCAAAGCATCACTTCAATATTGACTTCATAGGTCAAGGAAAATTGCTGCTTATTCTAACAGAAATAATTCTCCTGAAACCATCTGCACTGTTTATAATAGTTTTTTTTTCCTAGAACAGACAGCAGAGTTCAAAGAAACTGTGACCATAAGAGTCAATTTTGCATGTGAGGAAAAAAATATCCAGACAAGGAAAGTGAATTTATTCATTCTTATTTGTTTGTTTAGAACTATTTCTGCATTGCCACAGTTGCATAAACATACATCTCTCACAGAGCTGGCCATGAGGAATTTATGTTCCAGAATATCTAGGAATAAGATTAATTTTGATGTGAACGTTTTAGAATCTTTTTCTAGCAATCTCCTTCTTTCATAATTTAATGTTGGAGTGGAGAAACCATTCAAACCAGAAGGGATGACAGCCAGCAAGAAGAGTTTGGTATGACAAATGATAAAATTTGATTTTTATTTTTTTTCAGCGCCTTTCCAATGAAGTTAACAAAATCAACGTCTATAATGAAGTCTGAGATAAAGAGAGGTATATGAAACACTAATTAATTAATTATATTTAAGCAACAGATGCTGCAAAGTGGATGCAAGCTCTGTTAAGAATGGAAAAAGATACTTCAAATTAGTAGTAATTGCACAGTACTGCTGTGAAAATATTAGTATAGAAAGAAAAAAAATTTTGTTAACTTGCCCTCAAGTGTAAGACAAACACACACTGCCAACTTTAGCACTGCCCGTATTTAGAAAATGATATGAGGAATTTGAATCCTACCAAAAAAAATGTCTGTGTCTATTTTATTACTCCTCTTATAAAGTCCTGGGAGATTTCCCTTATCACCTCCCATGAGTAGGGTGATATACATATCCTACCATTCCATGTCTTATCGTAAAGAATTATATGTGAACATAATATAGATAAGAAAGAGAACCAAAGTTTTTTAGGAGTAAAAATTTCAGGTGCCACCCTGAGACAAGTTGTACCTAATAATGGGGCTTAATCTCCAGAGATTTGACAAGTTCATTCCTAAAGTGAGACCATTTGAAGGTGTCAAATTGGGTACTCGTAAGAGCTAATTGCTTTTGTAAATACCTTGCCAGAGTTTATTGGTACTAGTTGAATAAAACCGCTGCTCTGAAAAGAGACAAGGACATTTTCTGCAAGGCAAGAATTGTGGCGAAGAGGTGACATTTGAAAGCAGTGACACTGTATATTCTGTAATTGCACATACAGTAAATGTCAGCTTCATAATCGTCTAGCTAGGTAACCAGACTTCTGAAAGCTATGGCAGGCAAGTTACATATTCAAAGCAGTCTTTTGAATATGGATCAGTGGACAATCTTAAATCTGTGAAGGGAGCTGTAAATTACCAACATTTTACCCATATTTGTCTTTTCATTGTTTAGCCGTGCAGAACTTCACATTTGAAGACAATTACTGGCTTGGTCTGTATAGCAAAGAGGTTCTGTCGCGTCTCAGAGTACTTTTTAAGTCTTTTCCATATTTGTTAAACAATATTTTATGTATAAATTTACCAGACTCTTTCACTTTTGTTTTCTGAATGCTAAGAACTAGTAGCATCTAAACCCCTGCCTCTTTCTTCAAAGACTTTAAGAACTCTGATCCAAATAGAATAAATGATGTATCTATCAGCTGAATGACAGCCATAGTCCTTTTTATATCATTTCTATATATCTATATATATAGATATATCTTATTAAAGGGACTATTGTTTGTTCTTAAAAAAAAAAAGGCGAAATATTGGGTAGGGAAATTTGGGAAATGTCATCAGTGAGACATTAGAAATTAGTTTTCTCTGGTTAGAAGAGTGTATTAGGGACAAAATCTGAGATGGAAACAGTGTATCAACCCTCACCTGAGTCTGTTTTGTGACTCAAGTGATGTCAGCTTAATGCAGCATTGTTTAGTTGGTTATTCAAAAGATGTAGAGAAAGCACAAAACATTACTCATGAAATTCTTTAACTACACTTCTTAATTCATCTTTCTTTGCTATGTAAGTGAATTTGTTTCCTTAATGTTCTGGGATTTTTTTTCCTCTTTTGGGAGAATTTTGTGTCATTTTTTTTTCCTAAGTGGTTGTGGCAAAAACGTACAGTGTAAAAAAAAATACTGTAGTTATGTTTCTACCTGATTTTTTTCATTATATGCCAATGCTTTGCAAAGGTACAAATAAAGTACATTAAATAGATGCAGGAAAAGCAAGGGTATCGTGCAGCTTCTTCCCTTTGTTGGGGTAGAAACACTCGGAATCTTTACTTTCAAGATTTGGAACACTCTAAAGGGAAATTGCCATTAAAGTTGAACTAGAACTCGTGGTTGTGTCTGTGAGTTGCTCGATAAATGCACTATCATCTTTCCTTCATTTCAAAAATAGATGAGTCCTGTGTATTTCAATCATACGTGCCTCAGGCAAAATCTACATCAATCACCCAGCAAAATAATCAGAAGCCTCAAGAGACTTTTTCTTGGTGGCTCAGACTTAGAAATCGCGAGTGGTAGAGGAAGGAAATATAGGGGGCAAATACAGCTTTCACATGAATGACAGAAGGAAAGGTCATTGCCAGGCTTACACTGAATAATCCGGAGTAGTGTGAGGTAGTTGGACTGTAATTCTTCTTTTCTTGTATTGAGGTGGCTTACAAATCCAAGATGAGAAGCTATAGTTTAAGTGATTCAGGAAAGAATATTTGGATTTTGTAGGGTATTGGACTATTCAAGAATCTGTTCACTTTCAGCATACACTGTAAATAGTTCGACCCGTGTTCTTGGCATGGTAATGTTTTTCGCGTTAAAAACAAACAAACAAAAACTTTTTAAAGCAAGATGGTTTTAACCAAACAGAAAAATTACTTGAAGTTCATGTGATTTCCTAGCAGATTTTACTTCCTCAACATTTGCAAAAAGCGGTAATTGCTAATATATACTTTTTGTTTCTTCAAAAGACTACAACAATACCTTCTTAGTAGGCATGGTCTTTCTGTTACAATATTTTGTCATGTTATGTTGAAAAGAAGACTTTTCAGGGGAAATAGTTTTTCTCACGCTTTATTGTCTCATGATTTCTTTAACTCCATATAGAAGAATTGAAGAAAAACTATTATCTGACCCTACAGGTTTGCCCATATTTACCTTAGGTTTTCGAAAGTGTAAAACCTGAGGTTTGGAAAACTAAGAGTCAATTTATTCTGCATTGTATTAAAACTTGCAGTCACTGGTTTTTCTTTCTCATGGTGGCATAGCAGAGTGATAAAATAAGAAATTGAAAAGATAACATCGGAAATACTTAGTGTCATAAACAGGGAAATGGAACGAAATCTCAGCAGATATTCAGCACGGGCAAATAGTTATTCCGCAGGTTTTTCTTTTTATCTGTTTTCGTAGGCTTTAAGCCTGTTTCTTTGTAGAGATGAGTGTGCATGCTGCATTACAGTACAGTACACATACAGATACTTGAATTAGCTCTGTACAGACTACATTGTCTACTTGAGGCAGGAGAGCTTTTAGGCCAGGAACAAATTTGGGTTAGGCCAGGAACAAATTTGAAACCCCAGTTTTGGGGTTTCAAAACAATTTTGAGTGTCTGTGTACGGCACCTAATAGATCTATGCAGAGGCACTTTCAAGAGCTATGTCCGAGAAATTTGAAAGCCTTATACCACAGAAAAGTAGAATGCGCTGCCATAATGAACAAACTTTCATAGGATTTGGTGGGGATTTTTTTTGTATTTCTAAGATCTGAATTAGCTAATTTAACAGGGTATATATATTTTTATATCTACAGTCGCTTGTCACTTGGCTTCTTTGTCTCCATTGGGGAACCTATACCAGCTAGAAACACAATATTTTCTAATAGCTTATATTTTTGAATAGTTTTTAATAATTCCTTCATAAACAGAAAGAGGGAAAACATTTTAAATAATCTGAAAACAGGATATGTCTCCCATTGTGCTTGATATACTGTTTGTTTTATTTAAGATATGATATTAATTTCTACTTCACCAAAAAATAAGTTGTAATAGTCAGAAATTGAGAAGATTGTTTCATGAAATGGAGTGAAATCACTGCTTTGGTATAAATATCTTGGATAAAAGAGATTAATAGATAACCTGTTTATTGGCAAACACCTAACGCAACAGAAGTTGATAGGCTGGTATTTTCATCATTAGAGCTTCTAGGTTGTGGACAGCATTTTACTTAAAGTCCCTGGATTTTTGTGGCAGGAATCATAATGAGCCTTCCCCATTCAATATGAATATTTGATTCACTAGACTCAGTAACGTTTGATATTTATGATGGAACTCTGTGAGCAGAGGGGCCAAGGAACAGAAGGGCGCTTTCCAGGGATATGAAAAATACGGTTTAAATCCTCTTCCTGAGGGAATAATGGCATCTGGATGAATGAGGGTTAAACACAGCTGAGTGAGGGTGTTCATTACCTAGGCTGAATTCTGCCACCTACATTTTACTGGTCTTTTAGTTTCATAACTGAATTTATTAACAGAAGAAGAAACTAGTATCGGAATTGTGTATCTTAACCGAGAGGCCGCTGTTTGAGGTCCTACAGGTGTGTTAGCCAGAGAAATAAGACTTCAAGGGCTGCAGTGATCTTCCTTTTTTTCCTCTAGCCTCTGGAGAAGGGATCAGAATATATACTTTATTAACAGAGACAGTATCCAAGCTACTAAGTCATAGAATGAAACATCTTACAAAAAGTCTCCTACTTCTATTGCTTGTATAGCTTTGTGTGAGGTTGTAGTTTTGTTTGGTTTATACTGTGGTCATAATTACATTTGGTGATTTTTATGTTCCCTTAGTTTCACCAGTAGAGATTCCTTCCTAAATACTTTACTTCAATCCCTGCCAAAATTGTTTCTTTCCATTCCCATAAGAACTGTCTCTTGAGAAATTTATCTGAGGACCTATTCTTATTTCAGTGGGTATATTTTATTGCTGCCATTACCAGAAAAGGGAGATTTAATATACCTTTTCTTCCTATGTGTTAAAATACAATTTTTTTGATCCATCTTTTCCATGAGAAAGTAAACTTTATGATGTCTAATCTTTCACTCCACTATCATTAACTCAAGAACTGAGTCGCTCTAATGGTTCCAAACCTGCAGATAACCCATATGAACATGATGCCACGTTAGGAAGTTAGGCTGACAGAGGAGCTTGGGGAGGAATCTGTTAGGTTTTGGTCAGTATTTAAAAAATGAGATGATATGAAATGAGAACTGCATCAAAGGAAATGCTAGAAGGTGGTAGAGTGCCCTGTCTTTTCCTCTGGTTCTAAACCATTCCAGGTAGAGCCGGGGTTTGTTCGTTTGTTAATTTCAGGTCTGGGTTGTTTGGATTTTTTCCCAGTTTTCATTGTTTGGTTCTGAAGCTGACATCCACAGGGTCTGCTTTACAGATGTACCAAACATCTACAACTGCAGTGAAAGCAGTAGGATCAAAGCACTGTACACGTAAAATGCTTTATCACGTTAATTACTCTGGGATATCAGGTATTAAGCATTTTTAACTGATCTCCCGAAATTAGTGTATGTGTTTAATCTCTTGAGAATGTAAAATACCTCATAAATGCAGATACACAATTTAGGGAGGTTAGGCTTATTATATTGGCCAGAGAGGGGGACAATACCCATCTTACACAGTAGTTAGCATATATAAATTGTTAATAGTCGATGAGTTCAGGCCTCTAATTTAAAGTGCTTGAGGCTGATAGGCCCGAAGAGGTTTCTCTGTGTTTTAATTCTCTATCTATAATAAAGTTAATGTAATATGGCACAGTGCACTCAATACGGAAGATAAAACAATAGCTTGAATAGCTGCTCTTTAAGGTAGTATATTCTGTTCTAGGCAATGAATAGTACAAATTTGTGTAAGGAAAAAAAAAGTAATTAATCTTTTACAGTGCTTATACATAAACATTTGCATTAAATTTAGCTAGCCAATTTTCTCATGCTTCCAAATTCTAGGACTTTCATACTCAGCTCTTTCCCTTTAATATAGAGTGTGTGTGTGTAATTTATATTGTACTGCTAGCTGCAATGATAATATTTTAAGTCAACTAATGTTTCATTAAACTAGCTGTATTAAAAGTAAATGAATCAGTACCGAGGCTTTAAGTTACAAAGCTTTCCTGATGTGCAAGATAAGTTCAGCATAAAGAGTAAATAAGGATTGATGTGTGAGTAGTTGCAAACACTGTTCTGGCTATTCAGCACTGGATAAAAAAATACTTTGCCATCAGGTAATCTCTAGTTTTATAATTGTACTGTAGATGGTAGTCTTCCCCTATCCCTAAGAAATCTAAAATCGTTTTAATTCTGTGTGATCCATCATCAGGCAACTACTCAAAAAAGTAACATTCTTAAATGCTCTCAAATGTCCAGTAGCAAAAATAAATGAAGGGCAGAGTGCATTAAGGGATTTCCAGTTGTCTCTCACAGGGCAGAGCAAACTGTTGCGAGAGAGCTCTCGGGATGGCTCCGGCTCCTGCTGCCTTTAGCAACAGCTTCCTGGCTAATCAGTCTCCAGGCTTCAACCCCGATGCTTTAACTCTGCTCTTTCTCTGGTGCCAGCTGCTGACTGAAAACAGGACACAGCCAATTACTCTCTGCTGAGTTTACCCAGTCGCTGTTTATCCACCTAACAGCAGTTGCGCTGAGATAATTTTATTGAAAACTTGTTGTGTAGTGTGATCTCCTATTATAGTATGTTGGGTTTGTTTCACTGGGGTCAGAAACGCATGAACCTTACGGTCTAAGATTGGATATTGTATTATTTGGAATAGTCACTTCCTATGGGATGGAAAACAAAGTATGCTGAAGTGGAATTGTTTTATTCCTTTGTCTCATTCCAATGACAGCCAATTTAAAAAAGGTTTGTCTTCATTATTCGCATCTGGAATATTGTGTCCAGTTCTGGGCCCCTCAGTTCCAGAAGGACAGGGAGCTGCTGGAGAGAGTCCAGTGCAGGACAACAAAGATGAT